>VACF01002325.1:0-115451 GCA_006891605.1 Pleurozium schreberi
CAGGACAAGAGCGACGCCGCCAACCAGCTGTTTCTGAACTCGGACGACTGCTGCGACTACGAGCGCATCACCATCAAGGAAAAAGCTGACGGCAAAAAGCTGGAAGTGCAGACGTTGCTGCGCGAACAGTTCCGCAGTGCGCCTTGCAGTTCCATTCTCGAGGAGGAGGACGAGGACAGCACGGGGGCCTACCCGAAGCTGGTAAATGCGATGAGCAGTTGGAAGGCCTGGCTGGGCAAATTCTTGTAGTACTCGGCATTTTTAGTCTTGATGGCAGATTTTGCGGCGAATTCGATCTGAGAGGATGGCAAACCTCCGCAATCAGGTCGGCAATTTGCTACCGAATTGGGCACAACGCGATTCATCTTACCTCAAAGAAGTTTCGAAACCCTAACTCGCCCCACTGACATGGAAGTCTTTGGAAGTCGATTTCGGAGCCAATTTTTTTTTAGGGATAGCCCCCTTTTCTAAAGAAAGTGATCCTCAGTTCATGGTGAGCTCCAAGTGGCTCATGTGACATTCTGTGTCTATATGGGTGGTACCCTTTTAAATGCAAAATGGTGACGATCATTCTTGTACAGTACAATACTCTCTGGAGTCTGAACTCTCTCTCTCCCTTCTGCAGCTCGGTCAAGGATTTTATTGGCTTTGTTTCACAGGGGCAGAGACTTCAATGTTGTGAATGTGCACTTCCAACAATGACCCCTGTCTCACATCACAAGAAGATGAAGGATTCATTCATTTCTTTCTCCTACCATACGGATTTATCCTATTAGTGAGAATCATATGCAAAATTAGTGTCGCTAAGGAAGAGGCACCCAATGGCGTCCCCTGTACCCAATGCCATCAGATTCTATAGAGCATAATCATTTCAGACTATAAATGTAAGTAGGCAGTACATGGCTTATTTCTTTGACCTAAAATAATAAGCAATCTACAATCTTGCTACATTTATCTTCTAGAATGAATGCATGACCTAGCCAGGGACGGCATTGGGTACATGGACACCATTGAGTGCCTCTCCCTTACATATCATTTTTTGAAATGAAATGAAACCGCCAAGGAATGTACAGATTTTCTTAAGCCTCGGTCAGTTTTTTCTATAAATTCATATCCATATATTTATTGGAGGGAGGTAGATGAGTAGCTTTGAAACATTTATGTATATTCTATTTCAAGAAGGGTCCAATCTCCGGGACGTACAGTTTTCAAAGCTTCACAGTCGTCATAATTTATTCATTATTTTCGGCGACATTCATAGTGACTGCCACCCAATCAAGTGCTCAAGCTTTGGAATTACAAGTGCTCTGCTGGGTTCTCCAACGGGGAACCTCTTAGCCCTAAAATCTAGGATCCATATAGATTCTAGACTGAAGATTTCAGATGAGAGTCTCAAACCACTCCAGTTTTGAGGGCCTTCCCTGAACCCTCAGAACTCTAAAATGTAGAACTCTAAAATGTAGAACTCTAAAATGGAGACATAAAAAAAACACGGGGACTCTCCAATACTTTTCAGATGCCAACTGACACTAGTACCAGTAAAGTGTACTTTGCAATTTCTTGGTGCAGTTGAAGTCGTCTATCTGGAGTACATGATAGCATCATCTTACTACAAAAGAAATGATCTCAAAAGTTCTATTCAAGAAGCACCCTTGTGTACATAGTGAGTCCTGGAAACTATCGATTTTCATTTACAACCTGGCATCCGACACACATGATTTTCCTGTGAAGAAAAGGAATCCATGGCCCATGATACTAAAAATTGTAATTACTGCGAATTTGAAATTACTGGGCCACAAATTATCTGAGCGTTGCAAAGTCTTTAGATTATTTACAAAGAAAAGCAACTTCTGCATAGCAGTGCCCACAGTAATTAAAATTTCGGGTGCAAGCCAATACTTACGTGAATAATCTGTACAAGCTGTATTAGGTTCTCAGTGACAAAGGATCTCGATGCTTCATTGTCAGTGAACTTCATCAATCATCTGCAATATAATGTCACATAGATCTGCAGCGCATGACATGCATGGACAACTGACATTGATGAAGAGAAATTAAAGCCCCATGTCCAAGATGACTGTCAAAAACATGATTCAAAATATTGTTTAATTCCATTACTATTATTGCATTATCACTGTGAAGAAAGGTAAGAATCCAATTAAGTCAGGATTTTAATTTCAGACACCGAAAAAATCATGGACTATGGGTAGTTACGTATTCATAGCGAGAATTTACAGCACCTGGATATTAGACAATTCGTGTCAGTTAAGGCCACTGTCTACCAATATAACTTTTAAACCCCCATAAATGAATTGCATGCGGTGTCTAAATAGATACTTCATTGCGTTGGATTCGCCGGTCAATTTCTACTAAGAATGAATTCATTTGAACGTAGTCTATAGGAGCTATGCTCAGTACAGTCGTACAGAACGTGTCACTTGGCTTTAGATTCAACTAAGGTAGGATGCTCTAAAAGCGACCATCTTCTTGAAACCGCCCCTATAAATAGCTGTAGAATGGAGATGAGGTGATCCTTAACCCCTAAAGGTCTTTGACTATGCTTTCACCAAAAACGCTCCAAAACTGCCATTTCTAGTGCAAGTACCAAATTTTAGAAAAAAAAACATTTTTGGACAAATAAAACCATAGGATCTTGTATCAAAATACTTTGGGAAGATGTGGAAAAAATTTCAGATTTTTTCACCATGTGGATTGCAAGATATCTGCGTTTAAAGTGAGCAATGCCCTTTGCTCTATTATCATGTTCTTTGATTGCACATACATCTTATTCCACGACTCCACACTAGAACTTGCACTAGAACAAACCCGTGTGTTTGGTGTCAAGTCCAGATTTTTTGTAGTATCTATGTTGACATTTAGGTATTTTTTTCTTTTGATGTTGTTACATCGAATGTTATTGTGAACATAAAAATAGCTAAATGTCAATAAAAGTACTACAAAAAAAATCAGTTCCAAAAAATCATGCTTGTCACCAAAAATGCAGTTTTCTTCTAGTGTTGGTGGCTTTGGAACATTCTCCTCCATGTCATAAGTTTGAAAATTTCATACAAGCCTGCATCTTTGTTCATGGATGCTGGCTCCAATTGTTGATAGAAGTGGTTTAGCTTTGTAGTTGCCAATGTATATCTCTTTCATTCTCTTTATGTTTAAACAAAGCCTTCAACTCTCTTTTTTGGTTGTATCAGTGAATGTCCCACGGAATAATATAAGAAGCCTGGTGAAAAAAAACTTGCCTCATTTGGTTTAGAAACTCTCTTATAGGCTTGTTGTACTTGTTCATTTCCACAAGAGGTAGGTCAACATTTCATGCCCAACACCTTCCATCTCCTAGAATTCCATTTGTGGTAGACTTCTGCGATTTAAGGGATGAGCAAGTTGAAGAGGATCCAACCTTCATAGACTTTGCAACATGTGATTCTATGACCGCCTTGAATTTTCAATCAATTTCTTTTGGCACCTCCTTCGTTGCTTATGCCCACTTTTAAGCCCTTCTTTGTGAGTATCGTGCTCCACCTTTGGAATCCTCATCAACTTCATTGTTCTACTTAACACCTCCAAGTCATCGTCTGAATGGTTGTCCACTTCAATTGCAGATGCCTACACTTGCAATATTTGCATCTGTCACTTCAAAACCCTAAACTTTTTTTTTTATTTTTTTATTTTTCTACTTTGTCATCCTCTTGTGAAAATSGAGACTCCTCTAATTGTATTTGTTTTTGCTTCAATCATGTCTTGAACCGGCATAGTATGAACATCCCAACCATGAGACGCAATGAAAGCTACTCTTTCTTCTAGAAATAACGATTGCATGAGAATGTGCATCTTAGTTGAATATTTACAATTTCTCCTCATTCACTTTCTTCCCTGCAAGATGTTTGATACATTTGTGTATGTTGACCTCCAATACGAGCAACCAATGGCCGTGGTAATGCAAGTAATTTCTTGTCAAACACATCTTCTATGTATTCTAAACTTGTCTCTACATTTACGGACTTCTCAGTTGGATTGCTTACTTTCTCCAACACTGGATTCAACATTGGTTCGCAACCTTGCTTTACAATGTGAATTTCTTCCAAGACATATTGTGAATGATGGACAAGGGAAAGTTGAGGATGATATGGTATCTCCATGTCATCTTCTACTACCTTATCTACTAGAAATGACAATCTCTTGTAGTATTTTTTTCACTAGACTTTGGCAACCCAATTCTACAAATTTGGAATCATGCAAATTTGATCCTTTAACAAAGGCCGATTTTGTCAATGGAGTCCCTAGAGATACGTTCTCCTTGTCCATTGATTTCTCTATCACCACATTATTGCATGTAAAAGTCTTTTTGCAAACTCTATAGGACACGGGATTGATGGGAAGGTAAGAGTTGTTGTTGACTTCCCTTAACGCGGTATTCTCTTCTATTAGAGGAGATATAGAAGATGCAAGAAATAGAAGAGATGCTAGAGATACCTCAATTGGACTTCCTATGTTAGAAACTTGTGGACCTTTTTTACTCTTACTATTGCTCCACCATGCTAGTGCTTGGGCTCCTCCTTCCCTCTCCACTCAACATATTCATTTGAGCCAAGTCACCCATCACTTCATGCCTTCGGTTGATTTACTCCTTCACCTCACTCTAGGAGAAATTCAATAGAAAAAAATAAAAAATGGTGTAATTTGAGCTTTGAAAATGCTATCTTAAAAGTGTTACAATTTTTRCAATTTTTTAAGAATGTAAATGGAATACTAAATAGGTCATTACAGCTACATTTTTGTAAGTTGACTCCTAAAGTCCCAAGGCCTTTTTACCATATTTTAATCAAAAAATACAAAACTAATTTTCTTGGTTTCCTAATCAYGCACCTCATTTTCTTTTGAATGCACCCTCTACATCAACAAATCTAGAATGAGTGTCACATTTAGGTGCTTAYATTTTGTTACGCAAAGGCTATTTTTACAAATACACATGTTGTATCTTTATGTCCTCTTACTATACAAGAGGGTTGGATGGTGWGGATCAGCTTGAAGGTTAGCATTCATTGTTCACACCACATACTAGTGGAGAATGAATTTTTTGATGTAGTAAAAAGTAAGTGTCTCTTGTCAGGCCAAGAAGAATTGACCCTTTTTTGCCCAATCAAAAGGTAAATATAAAAATTGCCCCCAATTTTGTTCCGCGTAAATTTTGTATTTTTTCATCTCCCCTATAGAACTTGGGGCCTTGGATTGCAAATATGAATTCAAAATTTCCAAAGTTTATCTCTCATAACATTGATAGCTGGGCTCATTTGTTCCCCTCCTCAGAAGAGGAATAATCCCCTCTAAGATGCTTGTGCCTAAATTGAATTGTAATCCCATGGATCGTATTGGTGTTATGGATGTGTTTTTGCCTTGGTTGTCAATAGCACATGTTACAAACTATGAGGTGGCCTAATCTTTGTCTCACAAGTCCCCCATGTCAACAATGCATAATAGTAGGGGCTCTTGCTTTGGAGGGAGAAAAAGGGACCCACCAATGAAGGTAAACAATGTTATGTTATGTGAAAATAAGAGAATCTAGTGTTTTCTCTAAGAATTAGAAACAGGGCAGTAATGAATGAATCCTCTCTAGTCCTTTTGTCATAGTATGACTAGAGCTTGTTTATTTAACTAAATTTGTTTATGAAGGATGAATGTTGAAGGAATGGCTAGGCAATTCACTTTTAATGATAAAGTAAGAAAAAAAACTTATCTATTTACATTCATATGAATTGGAAGGTAGACGGGTGGAYGGCACAAATTTACATCTTTAAAGTAAGCAAAGTCCTCAAACTTGCCACCATRTCCAAARATACAAGAYTGCACCAAAAAAATATTGGGAACATGGGAAGGAACTCATAAAACTACTTCTAGTTGGAAAAACATTGTTCCAAACCTGTCCACAGTCTAAAGTGTTGCTTGTAAACGTTACAAATTGTTCTATATCTAGAAGTGTAGGTGGACAAGGAAAAAAATATATGTATAATACAATTGCAGCAAAACTTTAGAGTAAAGGGAAGATTATAATATGTGCAACAGCATCTGGTATTGTTGCAGTTCTCCTGCATGGTTGATAAACAAACCCATTCAACCTTCATACTACCTATTGAAACCAATGAAGATTCAATATGTGCAATTGATAAAACGTCAAATCATGCAGATCATCTATGCAAAGTTTCATTGATCATTTGCCGGGATGAAGTCCCTGGCATGCAACACCATTATTGTCTAGAGGCAATTGATTGYACCTCACRTGACCTTTGTAATAATGAGAGAAATTTTGGAGATATGATTGTAGTTTTTGGAGTTGACGTTTGTCAAATTCTACCAATTATTGTCAAAGGTTCAAAAGCACAAATAGTAGCCGCCTCACTTCAAAGATCAATGTTGTGGCCGATGATGTGCGTATTGAGGTTGCAACAAAATATGCGCTTGAATACATGTTTGAAAAATCAAGATTTTGCAAATTGGCTCCTTCAAGTTGAAAGTAATCAGATTCCAATTGATTCAATGGTTGCATTAGGCTACCTGAATAAATAGCAATTATCAAACTTAAGAATGATATCCCTCATTTGAGAAATTTATGGTTATATACAAAATATTCCTTCACAAAATGATGAATATTTTAAAGAATTAAGAAGGATCCAACAACAATTTCAAAATTCAAACCTACAATGACATTTTCTACTAAAAACCTAAAATACTCAAACAAATCATCACCAACTCACCATTGAAAACTTTGGTCTGCTCACAAGAATCTGCCAATATCTCCTTTGGCAATAGATGTTGCCACATGTGACATCTTGCTTCACACAATAGAAAATCACAATTCACACATTTTTGCTCCAAACTCAAAAAATCTAGTAAGCTTGTGAATGAAGACTCTTATTATTCTATTGTATTCAATGACATCACTCACTAATTGTTCATTTTCTGATCTCAATTCTTAGTTCATTATCCCTTCATTCTTTTCATCCACCTTTTTCATTTGCTATGACCACCAGAGCTATACATTTAAACTCTTTGGATTTAGGTTCTTGATTCTCTTGAATAATTCAATTGCTCTATTTCAAAGTCTTTTCTATGTTTTCATTATCAATAACATTTGAATGCAATAGAAGAGCCACAATTTATGGGAAGTGAAGGGTCTCCATGCAAGCCTTGAAGTTCAAGAATGTTTTTTATGAAATTCTAAATGCCAAGCCCATAGTTGATACAAATTTAATATTTCAAGGAATTGTAAGACTCACAAGATAAATGCATAATTACCTTCAATTTTTCTACAAGAAAGCTTGTATATACATATTCAAATTAGCTTCTCCAGTAACTTCTCATTGCAAATTTAGAGTAGGCGCTAGCAACTATAACATACAATTTTTTGTAATTTCAAAGTCAAATTTTGTTAAATTGATGGTATATTAATACTTTGACACTTGCTTTTTACTTTTTTTGGAAACACATGGTCTTAAAGGGCCACAACATAGACTCACACAACACAACATCCATGGCAACCCAACTTGTTACTTTCTTTTGAAGCACATGGCCTTCAAAGGCCGCAACAAGGACTCACACGACACAACATCCATGGCAACCCAACTTGAAAAATATTCACAACATTACACTSTGAAATTTCTCGTCAAAGCACAAGCAAAGGAACAAGCCCATTGAGCAAACAAAATCATCATGGGGACATGGAACCTTGTGGATTCAACTAGAAGTCCCTACCGCTTGTCCCATCATTTGGCGTAGTTCAAGGCTTTTCAAACCTACTTTGGCACTCTTCACTACAAGAAAAAAGGGTTTTCAAGTATAGTCCTCGAGATAAGATTTTAAGTAATGAACTTTTTAGGAGATTTTTAGTAAAAATTTATTTGTCTTTCTAGTAAAATTTTACTAGAAAGACACGTACATTTAGTACATTCTTACTGAAAATCTCCTAAAAAAGTCATTTAAAATCTTATCTCGAGGACTATACTTGAAACACCCCTTTCTCTTGTAGTGTTTGAAAATGCACATTTTGAAACAAAAATCCATATATGGCTTAGGTTTTAGTTAGTTATATACATACAACAACATTTTGTACTCCACGTGATGATTAGTAATTTGAGGGTTGGAGATCCATAGCCTATTCAGTGAAGTTTTTAATGAACTGTCACTCTCGGCTATGGAGCTCTTACAATGGAGTAGTTCGTTGTCCAAATTTAATCCTTAACCCTAGAGGGACGCGGAAGTCCCTGTGGAAATCATCATTTTTGAAACCGTGGGAACAATTCGTATTAAAAAAATTAATTCAAAAGAACTCATTTGAAGTCAAAGTATTATAGAAGATCTCTCATTTCCACACAAAATCCCAAGGATGAATAGTTGCACTTCTATCCCACACGGAAATGTACTCTGTCATCCATTGGACACTAAACGTCGGCGGCATCATTCATGGGTTAAAGGATGCACCCATGACCACTAATTTCAAGACTCATTGCCCGTCACTCAATAAACTGCCAATTTTGAACTAGATATGTATGAAAAAAAAAATGTATTTATTTTTCAGAGATGAAATTACATGTTTTCTTCACTTCACATAAATTTTAGGTTTTTTCATGGAATGCTTTTTTTATAAAAAATTTTGAAGAAAAAATGAGGGAATATTACATCAAATAGAAAATTATTTCAAAAAATCTGAAAATTTCATCATCATGTGTGTATGTTACAATAACAATAACTATAGTGTAAACTCAATTTCCATGTCTCTATAATTAGAATTCAATAGACATTGAAAATACATCCAAGGTTCAAATTGCAATAAAAATTTGAAATTTAGGAATTTTTTCAAAATTCAAATTGGAATAGAAACTGGAGTACATGAACTTCATTTTGTTACTTGGCTCAAACTCATTGCATTTCAGTGATTGCAATGCCAATGGTTATTGCCTATGTGGAATGAATTTGTTTTGTGCTTCGGTTATCTGCTATCCATGAAGGCAGTGAAGGACACTTCGGACATTTTTTGTCATTCTTATGACACCCTTTTCAAAATTCTTTAACCCCTAATTCCCTAAATGTCCAAGGCCTATTTTCAACTTCTAGAAATTTCTTCAAGTTGAACAAAAGAAAAGCATTTTGATAAATTGAATCAATTTTTTTGAATTGTAACCATACAAATTTAAACTAGACAGGTTAGAAATTACATTGGAAAAGAAAACATAACAATATCACTTATGAGTTGAAAGATTACAATGTTTAACCGAGAGGGTGTCAAAACAACAAAAAAATTTCAATCCACTTTTCTCATGGTGAATCTAAAAAGTTTTTCAATCAAAATATATTAGGTTAAAGGACCTAGCATGTACAACCCCAATCAATTTATAACTTCTCAAAACCTACTCTACATTTTTCTTAAATGAATTTCTTATGCGATTTTGTCTCTGAGATCTAGTGTCTTTGAGGCTCATTTCCAGTAGCCCTCAACACTCAAGATTACACAGGGTACCCTTGCACAGAATCTTGAGTAGAATTGTAGAAAAATCATAGTCATTTATTTTCTAGATCAGATTTTTGATGCTAAAGCTAGACTTTAATAGGCATCTACGAGAAATACAAATTAACTACTAAAAATAGAAACTTAGTTAGATTTTCTTCAACTTCAAAGTTTTGTCTACACCACATTTTGGTGCCTTGGGCATTTAGGGGTTAAATTCCAACATGTACTCGACACTTTGAAAGATATTTTCCGACACTTTTGTATCAATAAAATATCAAACAAAATGTTGGAAATCTGTTGAAATTTTTGAATTATTTTTTAAAAATTACAGCAACCTTTTTTGAGCGTTGAGACTGGACTGGATGTCAACAGGGCAACACCTACTAGTCCAGCAGTCCCAAATTGGAAAACAAAAGCTCAATTAAGAAGCAAAACAAAAACTCTTCTTCAAAAAATGAAGAAAGGGATAATATTGTATGAGAGGGTTAAATTTGGCAAAGAGAGTCCAAAATCGAATTTCCACATCAGTTTTTTAAAAGGTCCACATCACCTCTCGGCAAACCATCCATATCTTTAAGATAGGTTGTTTGTTTGCTTTATTTGTTTGCCCGGGAAGATAACTATCAATTTTTGGAAAATTAAGTGAGTTAAAAAATAAGGGTCATTTAATTCAAAGGGAGAAAATTTTATATAATATGTAGGGCTACTATAAGGTCCATGAAATGCTACATATTCTAGTATATATAAATTAGGCTATGTAAAAACATCATGTAGCAAGATTTTTCATCAATAAGTTGGGCCTTGATAGATTGGGCCACGCAAATCTTTTATGGTATGATGAGTATATATGTGAAATCAATGGATAATTTTATATGGGTGATAAAATGGATGTAGTCAAGAAAATCTACAATAAAAGGTGGTTGACTAAAATTGCAATCTAGTACTTGTACATATCAAAAAAGTTAAATGTAAATGTAAGACATTAACCAAAAGTGGCAACAATTGTCACATTGCATGAATAGAAAGGTTTATCTTAGTTAGTGGGTTTAATGAATTGAAAATTGAACAACACAAGGAAAGATTTTATGATCCATTTAGCTCCAATCTTTGAAGCCATATGTATTAATCATACTCATGTTGAATGAAATGTTCACTACATATAGTTTAGTAGGGATTCCAAAGTGTTCAATGTTATTAAATCTAAAGGCCGGAGAGTGTTTGGAAGAGGTTGGATCTAAACCTATCTATTTTTGATGCATTGTCCAAAATAAAAAAATTTAATTTTTTCAAAAATTTGAACCACAAAAAAGTGTATTAAATAGTTAACGTAAAGTGCAAAATTGTTTTTAGCCCATTTGACCTTGTGGAATGAAAGGTTATAACATTTGAAGTGAGAATTATTTTTCCATTCTTGCAAACTAGGGTCAACAAATTTAAAGACGTCTTGGAATAAAATATTTGATCTACACAAAATAAATATTTAGATTCTTCATAATTATATGATGTTAGGTTCACTCATGAAAAATTTCAGAAGCAAATGTGGAATCTAGCTTATTCTAAATCAACTTGAAATGCAATGCAAGGAGGTTAAGTACATTGTCAACACACTAATTATTTTTTGATGATTCCTTGTGCAATGACTCCAATGAGTAAATTGTTTTATTAAAAATAAAAATGATAAAARGGCTTAAGGCTAGAAGAAAATGTTTTTCCTTGAGGCCACCCTAACATAACTAATAAAATGTGACTCGTCTTTGAATGTGATACTTTATTAGTTACATGAATGCCAAGTTTCAATAGTTGATGAGAGTTTTTGCAAAAGATGTCCAAAAGATGCCCAAATTTGTCCCAATTGCCAAAAAAATCTACTGTGGAAGTTTGAAACAAACAAGATTGTGGAGATCGCTAGAGATATACATCTGGTCAGATTCTTTCTTGATACTGCTGCATCAATTTTGGTCTAATCGTGGAGTCTTCTTGGTTTTCAATGCGAGATGCGTGCGATTCTGATCGATAGTACTAAATTAAATTCTAGAATGAGGTTTGTGGTAATTATGTAGTTATATGACCGGTGCAGCAGAGAACAGACTAAGTATTGCGAAATGATCTTTGTTGATTTTAGTACTGCTTGTTTCGCTGCAACAGAACTGAGAAGATGTGAATAATCTTATGTAGTCTGGATTTCAAAAATTTGGAGAGTTTTTAGCGTGGAGTCTAATTGAAGTTTGATTGTTATTTTTGATTCTATCATGGCCTAATTTATCCCAAGAGTTTGCAGGCGTCGTCAACAATTTTCTGGTGATTTGAAACGAACAAGATTGGAGAGAAATTAAGGCAAGTACAAAATCTTTTTGAAAAAGTTGCGCAACCTTCTTGGTATCGGATGCGAGAAAGCATTCTTTGACGGTGATTGGATGTAGCACAGGGACTATCTCATGCGTACGATTCAAATCTATAATACTGCATTGTGTCGATCAAACATACTTTAAAAACCGAATCCCTAATTTTCGGTGGCTGCCACGCTTGCGTTTGATTTTACTTCATATTCAGATTAGCAACAAGTGAGGTCTGGTTAACTAAACTCGATGAGTACCCCTCGCGACGATGACGAACTGCGCTCTGAATCGCAATCGCAAGTACGTACTCCAAATGACGATGRCAAAGGCAAACAACCTCTCGAAGAACAGCCTGTACCGCAAGCCTCGACTTCCGCTCCGCTGACTACTGAGACCGCGCACCGGGAAGAGTGCAGGACTTGCTTTCAGACCCTTCTTCGTCAGCGTGCAGATCCCGAAGCCACAACTATCCAAGCTGGAACTCTTTTGAGTTTGATGCAGGAATCAGGAATGGCATCTGAGGTTACGGAGGATGGACTACGCGACATGTTGAAGCTCTCAGGGCATGCTGACGAGAATGACGCCTTAGACTTTGAACGATTTATCGTATTCGCTGAGGATTTTAAGCTTATGGAATCAATTCATGCGCAAGAAATTACACATCACCTGGGTGTCAGCGTAGACCGCGGGCCTCTTGGAGACTTTTTTGGAGTTCTTCACGCCTCAGAAGATTTTGGTTTCCTGAGTTTTGACTTCAGCGATGCTTTTTCCAGATTAGATGTGGAACTCACACATGAGAATGCAGATAGCCTTGCGCGATACTCTGATCTTCACTCAGGTGTTAATGTTTCCTTCGAACAATTTTTAAAGGTGCTCGATGAGGAACACAGACAGGGCACAGGCGAGACGTCGTTGCCACCAAGAGCGCRTGCGCTAGACAAAAGTCATTGTGTCGGACGGTTAATGGCCTTCGCATCGGCATATACACGACCTGACCGTGAGACGGGGAAAGCGGCAACGACGCTGGCTCCAATAGCAGAGTGACATGAATCAGARTTAGACCCCTTTCTATTCAAACCAAATAGTATGGAGCAACCGAAAGTCAATTTTTAGTGAGGACAACACAACCAGAATGCTCGTCTTGSACTTCTCTTCTCGCAATGTTTTATGGTAGAATGAGGTCACCGTGTAATTACCAAATTACGGTGATACCTTCATGGCGCACTACAGAGTGGGTGAGGATTTGCAAGACAATGAAAATCAGCCCCGGAGACCACGTGACCATACTGTTTCTAGCAGGTAACGTGAATTTTCCATCATTASAAATTCAATCATTCAAATTCAATCATTCGTAGTTTTGCAACATACTGCAGAGTTTGCACTTTGTAGCACCCATACTGAGAACATTAAAGAATGATATGAAGGTACATAGCTGCATGATATTAGATGACAAAGCAAAAAACTTACAATAGGCTTTCACAACTCTTCCATTGCTTCACATTCAATTAATATCCTGTAGCACTACACTCAACAATATGTTCCTTGGATCATTGTCATGCGTATCTTCGAAAGGGTGATTAATTGCACACCCTTACACAGGTACATTTCACCTGCACAGTTTAGGAAGGCTAATTATGTTTATGCACAAAATCTAACAAAATTATAGGCCAAAAATTGAGGATTATCAGAAGCAAAAAGGTGCTAATCCAGCTGTGGAGAGATTGAACACTCTCAAAAACGAATATGGCAGAATCCAAGGACTCCAACAACTTACCCTCTCGACCTGAATACTTACAAATCCTCTCCAGCGTCGGTTAGTGTGTAGTGAGGTAATAACTACTTCGTTACAAAGCTGTAACCCGTTTGTGTTGTAGCATGCCATAGATAGCTGCCATGGTCGTCAGATACATAATCTGGTGTGAACAACTGCCGCACTTTAGTCTTTGGGGAGGTTACTTTTGCGAAGGGCTGGACAATCAACGTGCACCCATCATCAGTACTTGCTAAGTTCTTATTCTTTCTCAAGCCACAAATTCTGAAGGAGAATCATTAAGGGCAATGACATAAAACATTCTTAAGTTGTTCAATGGGTGAACTCAACTTACTAATTATCTGACAACATAGAAAAACACCCCAAGATGTTGTTTGAATGCAATCAAAACGGCTGAAATTAAATGGTGTGCAAACAGAAATCAAAGAAAGAAAGAACATGTCAGATGACCAAAGCATCTTGTATACTGTGGCTGATTCTTTCTGGGGTGCTCAAAGCTCAGTTTTAAAAATGTTATGAAGGATCAAGTTTGATAGAATGGAAGTGTACGTACCTGGTCATGACGTCCAGCTCTTTGCCCACTCAGTCTCTGCCCTTTGGAAAATTCAGTCATTGACGTACCAATATCAGCAGTTTGTGCATTTTCAGAACTTCTAAACCCTTCAGTCAAAACAATTTTCATAATTTTTGACTACAGGGTTAAAAACTTTATAATTGCATGATATGAAATTTTCATTGATCTTTGGGCACCACAAAAATTTCTTAAAATTTCTTACTTTATTTTAAAACATTTTTTTTTCCTAGATTTATATATACATAGAAAGCTTTGGATCATTCCATTTTGATTAATGAAATGAAAGTTATGAGGAGTTTTATTTTGTGGATTCTCTACGCTAAAATAAACTTCAAAGTGCTTTATTTAACTCAATTTTCAATATTTTTGTGAAGAAAAAATAAAATCATAGGAAGTACGGAGTAAATTTTTTATTACAACATTACAATCATTGGGATTGACATTTTTCAATTCCATATAGGAAATAAAATAGTACATGCAAAGAAGTAGAGAATGATTCAATATACTAAGTTATTTAGAATTTAGTTATGTTGTACAATTCCAAATGATTTGAAATTTTTCACACATGTAGTTGAAAAATAAATCCAAAGAAGAACCACCATTTTGGACATTTTTTCATACAAATGTGCCCTTGAGAAATGCATTTGCACAAAGGATTTATGTTGATTCAAATGCTCATATCGTGCAATATGCAAGGTGAAAATTTGTGAGTTTTTTTCCACATCTTTTCAAACCATAGAAATGTAAGATCCTATGGTTACATGTGTCCAAAAATTTTATTTTCTCTAAAAGTTGGTATTTATGGGTGATTGCAAGAAACACTTGTACTATTTTGCGTCACACATGTGTGAAAGTTGTTTTTGTCTCTAACTTTTGTACAAATGCTCAAAAGAGCAAGAAATTTGGAAGCAAGCTTTCTAATGGTATGGAAAATAAAGATGAATTTTGTCAATTTTAATAAAATTACTTAAGTGAACAAAATTGAATTTTGATAATATGTCACATTTGTAGTTTTGGTGGGTTTTAGTACTATCGAGTACCTTTTTTGAAAAGTTTGGTTATGAAATTTTGTGGGGTGTTTTATAATATGGAAATACAACTTTTGAGGAGAGGGATTTTTAATTGCCTATTGCAAGTGAGTTCTAGATTGGCCTAAAGTGAGCACCATTTGCAATGAATTTTTGAATAATAAAAAATGATTTTGGTGGTGATCCATTCAGTGTCTGGAAGCAGTGTTATGGCAGGAAATTTACCATGATGTTTTCTATGTAGATCTTTTGTTCTGTTTTAGCAGATCRTCCTTCTTCCTTGAGAAAATGAATCTCAAAATATATGAATTGTTTTTAAGAACTTTCTAAGCTTGTTTCCCTCTTATTTTGAGGTACTTGTAATTGACTCTTTCAGAATTCATGTATTGAGACTCCTACCTCTCGTACGATTTGTGTACTACGAAGTACAATTGAGTGCGCTTCAGCCTCTGTCGACCTCTTAATTTCCCCTGGATGAAGTGAAATAAATTTCATTGCAGCGCTCCAGACTTTTTGCATCAGGAACCATGATCAACGTTTTGTGAGGAGCTGTGGTGGCACTGCTTCCAGTGGTACGGCAATTGCAATGACCAGTGCGTGCATTGGGTAAGTKTACACGTACGCATTGGATCAGAAAGGGTGTTCTAKTTTTTGCAAACGTTCAGTTCCAAAGATGCGGTAGGGACATCATTCTTTAGTGTAAATAAATTGTGTCACTTTTAGTCTTTTAGAAGTACACTCACCGGAACACGAGTCTTCGCATGAGTGTAATTTCTAGCTTCAAAAGAAGAATACAYGACGTAAAAATTGTGAATGGCGTGAATCTTATCTTCACGAAGGTATCCGTTGACAATAGCGAGCTGCCAACGTAGCAACCTCGAGGAGTGACATGAAACAAAAACAKTATCAACCTTATTCCAWAAAGTTTTAWTCCAAAAGTGCTCAAGAAGAGATTGAWGTTTGAACTGAAATGCCTTTTTTSAAGGTTGTCACATTGGACAAGTTACTATTCATTTCTTGTCYRATTGGACATGTCCAATTTCTGAGATGTATGTCTTTGYTTTGCCCTTCAAGATTGATATGAGAATGTACACTTCTGTGAAAAATGCACACATTCAGTGGTTCCCTACCAGTGAGGGAACCATATTCCCAGCCTGTACATTTTTTATATGTGGGATTCAACTCATGTAGGTTGCGTCCATTGTTGGCCTTTCAGTTAGGTTGTTGCAGACAACAATAACAGCAACAATGATCACGCTTTCGAACAAGTTGTCTGCATGTATCTGAACAAAGTGTGCATTCCAATTTCAGTTCATTCCTAGCTTGTCCTCTCGAGATCAATTGCTATTTCAGCGTCATTCATGACTCAGATATCTAGCATCAATTGCCATAGCCACTCTCGCTGTGCTATCGATCGATGCTTTTGATTCTGAGCAGCTCTGTTGATGGTATGGCAATCATTCCACTAGTTTCATGTTGAGATGGAATTTTTCACTTTTCTTCAAAGATTGGCGATGCACTTGACGACACAATATCAAACATTCATGAGCAGATTCTTTCACTCYTCCCATTTGTTAAATTCAGCATAATTTCCAATGATCTCACAGAATGATTTGCAACATTTCCTTGACCTCGGGAGGTGTATGAATGTATTTCCCTTGTAAACACCTGTAGAGAGGATTTCAGTTTAGGTGTTCCCTTGATATCTGAAACGAAATTCGTAATGTTCTCCTTCCTGTTCCACGGTACACATGGAGCAACTGACGGCGAACTCTGCAAAAAAAATCTCTTACACATGCATTACTTTCGAGTAAGAAGAGAGGTTCATGAATTGTTGCGTGTTTCTACATCTAGCTCAGTCGCAATTTTTATTTGCCTGGGTATCAATTGGCATTTCAACTCAAGAGAGTTCAATTCTAGCAACGCAATCACCGGGAGAATAATTTATCTCTGGTTCCGGCCGGATTGCCATTTCCAGCTTACAGTGTTGTGCAAATTGAATTAGTATACTACTGCGTGCGTGATAGTTTAGTACCTTGAGCTTGCAAGGAGAAGATTTCTCCCTGTACGTGGATCATGAGATCGATGGAATTGAAATGAACTAATTGTTGCATACTTATGATTGTGCAGGTACCTCGATCGATCAGTTGCAACGTGCAAAGCAAGTGCGGGCAGGTGCTGATCGACAGCACGAGATAGATGCAGCGTGCGGAGAGGGTCGGAGGACGTATCCGGCACACCAGGATTCATTAATTAATTCCAACCGGCTGTTTACGTTCTGGGAGCCTTTGGAGGCTGTCGCCTGCGAGACAGCTTTGGAAGCAAATGGACTGCGGCGGGCTTGATTTCGGGACTACCAATGGGCACGATGATGGACAAGACTTGTGCAACCTCGATCGATCAGCAACATGGTAATTAACTCATTGATGCTCGGCCTTCCGGCCTTCTAAATTACGTTCATGATTCAATTCTCCTCATACTTTTGCACATTCAAGTCACGGCAAAACCCTATGTACTGTACAGTACAGTACAGTGCACTTTCAATTGCTGATATGTTTTGCGCAATTCGCGGCTTCTCCAACTCAAATTTAGAACTTCAAATTGGAGTTGGGAATCTGAAGACAGTAAGGAATTGAGACCTACTCTCGAACTACGGACAGTAGATAATTAACATCTTCTGCAGCCATGGATGGATTGCGCACAATCGTGCACCTGTAATAGTCTTGCGCAGTGAGTAGGCACACCGTAAGTTGTTTTGCAAATGAAGGCCCTCGGGATTCATCCCTAAATTTTTGCGGAAACCAACCCTAAACCTTAAACCCTAAAACCAGCCTTTACTCGAGAACAGAGAGGTTTGGGAATGAAGAAGTAAGGTGACTCGGAACCTATTCCTGATCCTTTAAGAAATTTGTCTACTTTTGTTATCAGGAGTCATAATTGAGTAACCAATGTTAAAATTTGTTTTTTTTTTTGGAGAAAAACTCTATTAGTGGAAAGTAAATTATCTTAATATTGATGGGTTTTGTTTTACTAATTTCTATGAATATTTGAAGTGAGAGGGTAGGAAGTATCTATTAGTGTCCCTAGACGTGTACTAAAACTGCTCTTCACAAAGTACAAATCCAAGAGATGAGAGTTCATCAATATCTCAAAAGGTAAGAGGGTTTCCTTGGAATTATATTATAAAAATTTTTGGTTTCGAGTCAAAAAGTAGGGGTTGGGAATGGGCTATTCTACCTTAGTGGAGCTGGATTTTATTTGTTGGCTATAATTACCATACTTTCTATTGTAAGCTCTTAGCCAATAGAGATGGCAGGAGGGTGTTTAAGACTTTTTTTATTTTCTTGGCCCACTATTTATATAAAATAGTGAATTAATTATTCTGACTATCGGATAACCACATATAACTTATCGGTAGTAAAAATCAATAGTGGGTGGAAAAGACTTAGAACATTGCCAATACTCAACCGGTGAACTTGAACACCAAGGGGCCCCCCACTTGGCCTCTTTGTTTTATAAGCCTGACCTTCTGTTTTGTGAGGCCCCCACCACAACACATCAATCATGGCCCCTAAGAGCACCGCCTCATCCATGCAGGCAACGGAGAAGCATTAAATGTTCAAAATGTACACTAAATAGTGAAATTAGGTTGCCCCTCACTAATTTTTGGACATTCCACACTATATATATATAATGATATTGTACAAGAATGCACTGCTTTTGAATTAGTTATTGGAGTAATTGGAACCCATGAACCTCCATGTGTACAAATGAAAGTATTTGTAGAAATATTTGTTGATTTTGATGGCTTATAGAATACCTTTCTTGGGGTACGGCAACCTAATTGTAAAGGCAAGCTAGTTTCACTATTTTGTGTACCTCAAAATCTATGTACAAGGACAAAAGCAACCCATACTGTGCCCCTTCACAAGACACTCCATTCAGCCATGCACTCGTCATATTCTGCCGAGACCAGCCATAGTCTTTCCTTGGCCATATCAGCCAATAAACTTGGCTGGGCCCGGCCACCACCTCGCAGTTTGCGCCACCTGTTGAGTTGCGGTGGGGATGCTCATATGAACCCATGCCAAAGCCACGATGTTTGCCTCCAATCGCAATCAGAGTCTCAGACTTTGTGTACAAATTAAGGTACCCAGTGAGAGTACACCGGCCGGATCATAACGTAGAGTTGAATGAACGCACAGCAGCAGTCAAAATCCGACACTTTTTTTTCAATTCTCCTTCTCCTCTACCAAATAACAGTTCACCTTAACTTTTGCACTTGCATGTGTTTCCAAGGCTACTTCACTTGTAGACCAGGTGCCTATTGTCCCATGATGTATTATTTAAATATACTGTAAAACGCATGCATGTACAATAATCATATATATCTTCTGACCAAGCTTGACTTTTCATACCACTTGAAACAGCAAGTAGAAGCCCGGAACCAATTACGGAGTCAATGAAAAACCCAACCTACGGAAGCAAAGCCGGGCCCAAGAAACCAAAGTCCCAGAGCAAGTGTCTGTAATCTGTACGAAGCTGCTCGAAGTTGTGATGTCAGCCTGCCGTAGGAGTACAGCCTTTTCCCAGTTTTCGATTTCTGAAGCAAATGAATTTTTAACCATTGCAAGGCAACAAACAAAAGAACATTTGACCAACTGAAGCAAGTTGATCCGCGGCGAAAACAAGCAGCAGACTGAGTGCGGACTTCCGTGCTCTCTATATATAATGGTGCTATTTTTTATCACAACTTCCATGCACAGTTTGCAATAGGCTTTCTTGAGTGGGATTTGCAGAGGTTGTACGTACTGGATATGTATATGTGGATGTTCCTATCCAAATCCAGGGAGCAATAAGGTAGCTGATCTCTAGTGCAGATCCATCGCAGTGTTTTCATTATTTAATTGAGTCAAGCTTCCGAGTGATCGTAACAGTCAGTGCTCGCCGCAGGACTTGCTTCAATTCTAGATCGAGTGATACTAGCAAAACCTCAAGTTTAAGTGATCAGTGAAGGCATTTTGTAACGAAAGCTTGGCACCAAGTTTTGCATTTCTCAACGATTGCCTCAGTGACATCACCGTTGAAACTTGTATAATTAGTACAACCTACACTACTCTCAGAAACTCGACAATGCCTTGACGATGGAATCTTGAGAAGAGGGTTCCAATTGCTCCTATCCTCCCATCAATCGATTCCGAACTCCAATTCAAAAGTTGGGCAAATTGTGAAAACTTCGCTTCTTATTCTCAATAGAAGTCTCCTTATTTTGTTCATTTCATAAGGCAACTTATTCGGTGTTTCTTACACTGCTGAGTCTGTTCATTCACAACGTGGAGTGCAGTTAAGTTAGTACATAGCCATAAGAACACCAAAAAATGCTACCGTACTTCGAATTATGCTTTCAACGCGTCATTGATGGAAGAGGGATTCAAAGTTTTCAATCCCCTCGTGAACACAGTTCCTTGTATACACATCTGCAAGACGAAAAAAAAAACTAAGAAATCTACTGTGACTCCAAATCTATCATTAAAACTCTGCATCGCCATCACGCTGTTGTAAAACTTGGCGGCCATAGTCAGGCCAAGCTCAAGCTCAAGCTCAAGTGACAGTGATTACTAGGACTAAGAACCTGCTATCAATAGCATAACTTACCGTGAGTCGCCACCGATTCAGATCAGTGGCATAATACTGTACAGTACACTAAACAAAAAWAATGCAGGTGGATCTCTTCACAGGACTCTTTAAACACATGGATCTCATTCATTCCCCTGATGTGTAAATGGCTGCTTCTCTTTYAACTTTACTTGATTCGCCTTTGTTCGCAGAATTCTCCCACACCCTTCAAACCCAGTAAATTTGATAAAACAAACGACTGTGAAGTACAAAACTCTTGAAACCCAGGTGTGGCTCTCTTCGTTCATTCCACCACATCCGTACTAACCTGTGCAGCTGGATTCTCCTGCAATTTGCTGGAATCTCCKTTCTTCGTAGCCTTCTTCCACCCCACAAACCTTGCCACTTTGATGGACACCCGTTTCTTGTGCAGGTGAAGCTCTTTCCTTTCCGCCGGCACAGTGCATTGCGGCTGACTGTCCAGGCTCTCCGTTTCCGAGATTTCATCCACATCGGAAAGAGGTTTGGGGAAGTAGCGCTTCTCCATGGAGTTGGGATACTCCACTTGACCGCCATCGCCCACCCTCCTGTCCGTTTTCCAAAGAATTTGAGCGCGTGTTTCWGGGTGCTTGTCGGTGTCGTCTTTGGGCCAATAGTTGGAGGCTACGCCTCCAGGCCATCCTGGTAACGTGCAAACTGCGTTACAGTGCCTGCCTTCCGCGAGAGTTGCTGATCCGTTGCAATATTGGTTCGTGGGAAGGCGGTTGGGAGAGGTTTGCAAAAGTGAAACCATGGCGTTGGCGATGTCGGCTTCTTGACTGGAGAGACGTGGAAGGTTCTGCGGTTCTTCAGGAGTGTAGTTATCTTCTTTAGGATCGAACAACAGGCTCTCCTCCGACTGGTGCTTCACCGTCAGCTTTCGGAGTAAGGCTCCCCACAAGCCCTTGGGTCTTTCAGCACCTTCATGATCTCTTGCAAATAACTCCTGAACGAGAGAAACAGCGCCACAGTTAGGTTACAGGGCTCATGTTCCTGTGCTTCAAGGGCTAACTAAGTCTCTTACTACTGGTTTCCTTTTACCAAAGAAAACTGTTGCAATCCTTTAGTAGCTTCAAAACCAACTATGTTTGCAACGGCGAAGTCTCAAACTACTGCAACCCTCTTTTTAAAACATGTTGATAAAACACAATGATAACAACATTGGGATAATGCTTCGAATTCTCGTTTAGTCGAAACAACATCCAGACCTACTATTTAATTTATTAATATAGCTTAAAGATGATTGCTTGTTTGAACTTCTACAATCAATATTTGTGAGATTCTCCGTTTGGGTACAGTTATTCGCATACCAAAAAAGTCAATGCAGACATTTCAAGCAAAGAAGTGTGATATGTGACTAATTAGTACCTGATGACTTGCACGTTCCAGACTCTCACGCATAGCTGCAACACTGATATGGGACAATGCAGGGGTAGCTGTTTGTTGCACGGGAGTGTCACGGCCAGGAGACGAGCATGTCGACTCGACGTCCTTGAACAGCAGCACTTGGAGCCACTTGTCGAGATTCGACTTYCCAATTTCTTTCAGYTTCTCATCRTCCACATCGGCGCTTTGGTCCTTTTGCYTGGCATCCTTTCTCCGAATRTTGTCTAGGTGGTTCCTCAATGCCTGCAAACCTTTCTCCCCGTTAGACAATGCTTACAAAAAGTACGAAGTATCTCAGAAATAGAAGCTTCAAAAATTTGTCACTAGCAACAGAAGGATGCCTCGTGACAAGATCGCACATTCTTCAGAGATGGACTGATATAGAAAAACCTAAATTTGGTAATTCAAGAGACAAGAAAGCAGTTTGCAAGGGTTGTAGTTTTTCTGTCATGATTTTCCAGTTAGGAACTCTTGGTCTCTCTTGCGTCCCAAAGACTACCATGACCAGCACATGAGAAACTAASTGCGCTCAAACTCTTTTCAGTTCAAATAGAGCAAAATCAGCTAATCCTTTAAAACTCTCCCACTTTCACAATGTTATCAGGCAGGCAGTCTTTCAGCTTTTTTATGGTCCGGCCTCCAGAAGAGTTTTTTCAGAGTTACTAAATGTCCCATTGAAGACTTTCTATTTTATCAAAAACCGATTATGATCCAGAATGTCTTTGCTTCTAATGATTATGATTAGAGAATCATCCTGTGGCACCCAAAAATAACACTCGGTTCCGAAATAGAGAGCCCTAAATAATTCAGAAGATCTGACGAGGGAGAGAGACGAACCTGCTCTAGAAGCGCATCCAGATGMCCTTCAGACAAAAAYGGAGGCCCMGTCTCCTCCGTMGCRACCTCCGAGGTCGGTATCTGGAACCGAATTTGCTGAAGAAGCTCATCCAAATACTCTTGCTTATACAGAGCCGCAGTGTCGGTGGGTTTCATGTCCTTGGAGCTTTCGGTCTGCTGCACCATGATGACATCTTTCTGCACTTCCTGCTTCGAGTGGTCCGACCTCAATGACTCACTTGTCGTCGAAGTCGTGTCATTGGCGCCGGGTTCTGATGCAGGAGATTGGCCATGTTCGAAGCCATTGTAGAGGACCATGGTGAGATCATTGTCACCAGATGGTTTGGAGTTTCGAGAGCAATAGCTGGACGTCGGTCCTTCATGAAACTCGTCCTCCAACATGTTGCCATCTCTGGAGAGGCGAAGGGCAGGGCTCATTTCGTCATCGGCGAAGTCGCTGTTGCATTCACTTTCTGCCATGTCCCCACAAGAGATGAGGACCTTCACATTGCGTACTAATTGTAATCAACCGAGATTTCAAATCTTGGAAGTAGCCAACTTGATTGCATACATTGTGAACACATAATTCAGAGAAAGAATATTTTCAACGATCAGAACTCGTGAAGAGTATTTCATGTGTAGGAGAAAAGATACATAAATTTCATCAAAAGAAAACCCCAGATAACCTACTCCAAAGTGCTATTACATAAGTCCAATAATATATTTGACAGATTAGTAACGATAGTTTAATCGCTAGAGTGTAAGCTAGACTTGACGTTCAATGAGATTTTCTACTATTCAAATTGTTATTTTATTAAATCCCTAAAGGAATGAGACTACATAGTTTTAATATGATTGGTCATATCTTGAAAACTGAACAAGTCAGAAGGGGTTAAAATTTATATCACTAGAATTAGTGAAAAACATTGCATGAGTTGGTCCAAATGTGAAAAAAATTGAGCAAAAGAAAACACCCATATGGCCCACTGAGAAGTGCTAAAGAGAATTATTAGTTACAATTTGGGCCTTGTTGTCCTTGAGGGTAAGACATGGTACCTGACGTTTCGCTGTCGGTATCGTATAGTTGGTGAATTTGAGACTCAGTTATGCGTTCCAAAGCTTGAATGGGACATGGAGCTTTAGCTAAACCACTGGGTACCTCCCAAAGCGATAATTCACCTGCTTCTGTCGTATCTTCAACCTGCATCGCAACTGCAATGGACGCTCAGAACAGTATTTTTTTAATCTGACAGTTGCTGTACATCCGTAAAGGACCAGAAGTCCAGAATTGGAACCCATTTTTTTTTTCTCAAGTTCTGAGTAGGTCATAAAGGGACTTTAATTTGTTCAAAATTTTGGATGAATTAGGACAAGCACATGAAACGTTCTTCCTGATTCTAGTAATATCAAGTTTAACCCCAACTGGGACACTGATTCTACACAATATGGTCAATCCACTGGACAGTTACTGCCATTCGTGCCAGGTCTTTCTGAGGGTCGTTTATGAAAACATAAAGAATTTTAGCTCGAAGAACAAAAGAACGTCTTGAGTGATGCCTCCTTGCTGGAAAACGTCACATATCTACGAACCTGAGACCCGGCAAAGTATGGTAATATTGACAAATCGAACGAAGCCGCCCACTTCACTCGCAGAGTCCATAATTCTGTACTTTGAGACATTCACGATGGCTGCTGCAGCCAATCCACAGAGTGCCTTCTTCTCACGGAATTGCTGAGGCCACGGACGGCATTCGCCAACGTGYTCTCTGGCCACTGCTTCGTCCTCTCCTCCTGCAAAGAATAATGCGAACGACCGCTTCCTGCAGAGATATGTTCAAGCTTTAATGATTTACAAAAAGCCCCTCTCGAACGCTAAAATTGCAAAATCTCATGGAAAGATGTACTTCACAAAGATCTAAGAGAACTCAATCTTCTGTAAGGTGTTGAAGTTCTAGAACCCCCAGTTGCATGACCTAGCTCTTCAAAAGATTACTGTGATGATATGGAGAACTTGCACAATTGTTGTGCAACTAGGAGTAAAATGTTTTTATTTCCAAACACTTAAAATATATGCGATCATTGGCATATGTGAGTACCTGAAATCCGCATTCTTTGCAGCGAAGGCAGACAGAAACTGATTGATGGAACAACCATGTTGCAAATCCCACCATGGCASTAARAACTCCAAGCGATTTCTTTTCCGTAAACAAGCTTGCCATTGCACTATTCGWAGGTTCGGCAATATTGTTTTCCCCCCACCTGAAATTCCACAGCAACGAGAGTCCCTCAATCAAAGCGTCGAATGCTCTACACCAAAATTTGCAATCACCATGACCCAATATAATTCTCGTTAGGTTCTGCTCTCTTTGATTCAGGTGGACTTTTGAATTAAAAGTGTCCTTTTTAACCTCAAAAGTGCCCAAATGGAAGAAAGTCTTTACTTCTATATCTACACGAAATAAAAGAAGTCATGTAGGAAGCTTTAAGGAACGTTAAATAGTGTATCAAATGAAGATGACATCATACCCTACATCTTTGGTCAATAGGAGCGTTTTTTGAAAGTTAACATAATAGAATATTAACTTTTAGATAGGGACTTCCTGTAATTAACTTGGGCACTAAGTCAAATTAGTTGAAATTTCAAATTAACTGGAATAGTCTCAGTTGTTCTGTAATGCTGTCCTCGATACATTTGATGATCTCATACATGTAAAAAAACAATGTACCCCAGAGTGATTGTATTTAATCTAGCGATTTAATAGCCACTAACTCATAGATAATCAAGAGAGAGAAGAGGGGGAGGGGGGAAGTTAAGATAGCTTACGAGGGAAAGGGAACCAGTGATCAATATCCCACGCTAGTGGTGATGAGGTATCGGCATTCCAGTACACAACATTCCCGTATGGGTCGACTCTGAATTTGGCTGGATCAAAGCCTGCGTTCCTGCACTCCATTGTGGAAATTAAATTAGTTGCCACAGAGTGTGAACTCMGAACAAATCAATAAATACTACTCTCCAAAAACGCAAGCAAAACTCTGAGAATCTCAGCACTCAATGTTGCTTTCAGGTGTCAGGACGTCATTGGACGGCTATTGCAGTATCATGGCTAACCAGTTCTTTTACAAGAGTTTCTACACTAAACCGTAAGGTTAAACTTTCCAAAATTGCACTAGGAGTATA
Source organism: Pleurozium schreberi (assembly GCA_006891605.1). Lineage (NCBI taxonomy): Eukaryota > Viridiplantae > Streptophyta > Bryopsida > Hypnales > Hylocomiaceae > Pleurozium > Pleurozium schreberi. Next base: position 26,280 of record VACF01002325.1, read on the forward strand.
TATAAAACATGCAGGGATTTATATTGCAAGTACCCGAGGTGGTCCAGTTGCTGCCATAGCTCCTCGGCATGTTTCCGAGCATTCGTCGAGTCTTTCTCCCTTCCAGCAATGACAGGAAACACATTATCCCACTCTTTCAAATGTACAAACTGCTCCACAACACAAGAAACACACACAGACATCAAACCTTAGTTCGAGACCTCGTTGATTGCGAAGCATTGGATTCCCTTTGAAGGGAACAGTACCATACTAATTCCAAGTCAGGCTACTAAGTACATTACACAAGAACGAAAACAWCAAGTCAGTGTGCTCCAAAACTACCCCTAATTTGTCTCAGGCGGCTGTTCCCTTTCTCATTCTATCTCATGCACGACCAAACTACTTGCGTTCTAGAGTCTCATCCCTGAAAGTCGATTTCCTAACCGCAAGAACTTCAGCTCACGCAATACCTGTACTCATCAATGGAAGCTTTCAAAGGAAGAAGGAAGGTCTATCCTGATTAAAGCGAACTCAAATACATTAGAGCCTTCCGATGTTTTACGAGATCTTTGAACCTACAACACTCGTACTACCTAGTTTTCAAGAATTCCGCAATGCCCATCTTTCTTTCTCGAAGTAAACACTGCATCACTCCATCCTTCTCACTCATGCCAATCATCAACCTGATGGACTGTTTCCACAACACTTGTCACAAGATTTCGAGCCTTTCGGAGAAATTGGGGACGGCAATATCAATAGCAAATGGCGAAAACAGAGGTACAAAGTGAGTGAGAAAGGGTACTAAGTGTTGTTACCTCTTCCGCTTGAGGCGAGTAGGGCAGAAACCGTTGCGGTGCGCCTTCTGTGAACGGCATGGGCAATTCCACAGCCATCGCATGGCGACACAACTTGGCATACACAGGCGGGTAGCCCAGCTGCGAGTCCACCTCGCTATCCTCCACAGCAAACATCTCCACCATTGCTCCAAAATCAAAAAACACAACTCTACTCTGCTCTACTCTACTCTCTCAACGAACACCCTCCAAGCCCACTGGAGATGTGCATTACATGGCTCAACAATCATGTGCAGCCCAAACCCAAGACAAGGCTTAAACTCCCACTGTAAACTCAACCGTCACCAAAACCTCATCAACAACCCACAACAAGCTCAATGAGCTACTACTGGAAGAAGAAGAAGAAGAAGAAGAAGAAGAAGAGAGATGTGAACTCGAACACGATGGCTATGGAAGACGAGGAGGAGACTGCTGTTGCTGCTGCTGCAGCTTTTCCCTTAGCTTGCAATGGGTGCAGCTCCTTGCTTGGCTTTGGCTTCGGCTGGTCATTGTTCCTGATGATGATCAGTACTGTAGCTAGCCTCCTCCCATTTACGACGTCCTGACGGCCCCCTTCAACGAACTTTGAGCAAATGGGACACTGAGTCACGACCATTCACGAAAGTGGCGATCACCCCCCGTAGTGAGAGCACCACCTTTGTCATGCTGCTGCTATAACTGCTATCTACAGTAGCACTGTAGCCTGGGCTATTACACAAAAAACCCTTTGAAAGGTTTTAAAAGCCCTGCCTGGGTTTTGCTTTGCCACTGCACASAGATTGAGTGCTCTCAATGCGACGTCATTCAATGGTGGTGTGCAGCGTAGCTTACTTGTTTTGTTTAGGTCTCCTCGAGTTGGAGTTGATGCTTAATGKTAATGCATCAGTGTTTTTTTTTCCGGCGATTTGGTGCAAATTTGCACCAAAAAATTTGACCTAGCACCAAGCCTATAGGAAATTTGTAGTAAAATTTTGGATGAAATCGCCAAAAAACTTCAAGTTCAAGAAAAATCTTGGATGAAATCGCCACATTGTGAATGAAAATAGAATTATAGATACGTAGTATCACATTTTCTATACAGTACGTGGATGAATGTTGAAACTTGGAACAGCACCGTAACATTTAATATCGCCACTTCGCCACTTCATGGAAAATGAAAAAAAAAAACTGTAATGCATATGTTCCTCCTTTGGTGGCATTCTGTCTTAGAATTTTGAAAAAATTCAACAAATTCAACAATTTATTGCAATTGCAAACTCCTAGTGTTAAAATCCAAATCACACTATATTTTGTATTTTTCATTCTAATCTTCATTCATGGTAAAAATTCTAAATTACTCTTCTACATTGAAATTTATGTGATCTTATTTTCATATTTTACTTTTCAAAATCACAATTATTTGACTTTTCCACAAGTAAAAATTATTATCAATCTTTTAATCAGGTAACTTAGTAGGAAAATTTGACTTAAAGATCATTGCAAAGGGGGGCTTGGGTGTAAAAAATAAAACAATTGATTGAAGTTTTTTCAAACTACCATATCCAACTATCCCAACTATCAGAGGCGGAAAATATAATCAAAAAAGAAAAGCTAATTATTTTTGGAAAACTATTGTAGAAGTGAGGTAGATGCTAAATAAATTTGTGCTACAAAATGCCAAAGCATTAAAATTGATAGGTGAAATGATGAAATCCAAGTCACCTACAATACTTTCCAAAATTTTAATAGATTAATTTTTATTAGAGTATCACCTTGAGCATTAGTTATCAAGCTACCTTTGTTTGATGATATGAAAGGCTAATTTCAAAGATATTTTGTAAGCTCAAAAAATGAAGAAGCCTCTTTTATGGCATAGTGAAATTCATTGTTCTTCATCACAATCCTCAAAATTTATGGGATATTGAAGCAAGATGGAAATACATAGAAAAATCATTGTAATTGTATTATTCTCGAAACTTTAGACTTGGTTTAAGCATAGTAAATCAACATTTTCACAAAATAAACTTGACCAAGAAAATAAAAAAATCAAGTAAATTTTCACGACCCCAAATCTATTTTATAAAGTTATATAAGATTGAAGAAAAATTGTGAAAACAATTTTTGCATTGTTTCATCTTCACTATGAGCAATTGAGCTCTTTCATGTCATAATGTTTATAATCTTTGTGGATTGTTGTACATCCTACTTCTCCACTCTCAAGTACACAAGGTAAAAATGGATAAAGTAGCTACATTCAAGACACTATAATTTCAAAAAAAATGAAAATGAATAGATTGAAATTTTTATTAATTTTGAAAGCACCTACCTGAACACTTTCTCCATCTTTGATTAATTGTTCAACATGAATAATTGATTGTGATAGCCAAGCACAATAATTTCCTTTGCTAATTCCACCAGTTCTTTTGAAGAAAATAACAATTGGATTGGTTTCACTATATTTACTAATTTATTTTTACTCTTGGCAACAATAATTATAACCATAATAGATTTTCTCAAAATCAATCAAAAGAATTCAAAGTGATTGATAATTCAAAGTGTCATGTAATGAAAGTAAGATATTGATATTTGAACACTATTTGAAAGACTAAATTTAGTTTAACTGACATAATGTTTGACTATCGCTTGATAAGATTCAAACACCCTATTTGATTTCAATTTCTCCACCCCACCCCAAAAGTCTAGAGACATCGATCTTACATTTGGAAAAAATCTCCATCCCACCCCACCTCCTAAATGCCGTCAATCCTCTGAAATATCCCCAGCTGTTGATGTCTATCAAATGGATGATTTTGGCTGTCCAAAACGAATATTGAATAYGGTACACAATATGGATGTAGATATGGACACGGATACAGTTATAGAATTTGACTGAAATATCTCAAAATAAATGCACTAGAAATAGAGTTTCAAAAATACAAGTACTTGGGGGGGGGGGCTAAAAATTACACATGTAAATTTAATTGTTATTGAATAGAATTGAGCCCATTGAAAAGTGGCATTCTCTCAGTGCATCCACCACTCCTTGCCTCTGCTATGAATGTAGTCCTTTAGAAGTAAGTTTTAACTATTAAAATGAAAGTTTTTAAAGTCTAGTTCGTAAATCACCATATTTTTGAAAGTTTCCAAATGTGAGTGATTTCCTTTCTTCTGGCTTAACTAGATCAGTGGTTACCCCCTAAAGGACTGGCATGCAATTTTTGGCTACATAGCAATTTTAGGCAAGTAGGAGTGGCTGGAGATTTCCATATTTTTGTCCCAAATTTTAATAAGGTAAAACAACCCATTACGGATCTTTTTCTCATCGTAGACTCCTAAGAATGATCCCATTATGGTTTTCTTTTAGTGATTGAGATTGAGGCCACATTCAATTTCTTAGCTAATTGGGATGGAGTAATCAGTGACCACAATAGGAACTTTACGTTTGTCAGTGTTATTTCATTGTAGGAAGTGCCTTTTTCAGGTCTTCTATTTTAGAAAACAGTGTGAATGCAATAGGTGAGTAAAATGAGTGTTATGGATCAGTTTTGGTTGGTTTTGGGATACTCTACAAATTGTTTTAGGCTGTGATGGATTGAACACTTCATAAATTCGTAACAAATTCACACTTTGTCGAAAAAATATAGTTTTAAATGCTCTCACCATTTCTGTCACATGACTTTCTCTAGTGAAAAAAATAGAAAATTTTGAGAAATGACAAGAGGGCACCCCCCTATTTGGTCCGTAATGGGTTGTTTTACCTTAGAGGGTCGGGGCGAGGAATATATTTCATATGCACTAAATTTCATGACATTTGGAAATACAAGTAAAAAGTTATGGCCTAAATATGTTACTTTTTTCTTAAATGGGCAGTCCAGGCAAATTAGAAAAAAAAGCTTTTTCCGAAAAAAAAAAAATCTTGATAATGATTTTCTAGAATTATATATGTATATATGGAAAACATTGAGTCATTCCATTTTGATCAATGAGTCAAAAGTTATGAGTTTTTGTTTGTTTGCAGGTAGTTATAGATTCTCTAATCTAAAATAGACTTTGAAGTTCTTCATCTTACTCAATTTTCAATATTTTGGGGAAAAAAAAAATTGTAGGATGTAGCTTGTTTATTACAACATTCCAACCATTGGGATAGGCATTTTCAATTCCATGATTAGATTCTTAGCAATTTAGTATGTTGAATCATTCTCTACTATTATCTACTTACTATTTTTTTCCATGTATGTTGTACAATTCCAAATGAATTTTTTCAAACATGTGTCTAACTTATGAAGGAAAAAGAATTCAAAGAAGCACTACCATTTTGGACATCTTTTCATAGAAAACTCAGATTTTGGAGTATTGTAGCCTTGTTTTTCGTAGGGCCAAAAAATGATCTTCTTGAATTTGAATCTTTACATCTTGCATTCCACGCTGTGGAAATTTTTGAACTTTTTACTACACATTCTCAAGTCAACATACTACAAGTTCCTATCCTATTGTTACATGTGTCAAACAAAGCTTTGTTTCAAATATTTGATACTTGTACTAAAAATGATAGCTTAGGAGCAGTTTCTGTGAAAACATAGTCATGGAACTTTAGGGGTTTAGGGTAGATGGGCCCTTGGGGTTTCTCTACACAGACCATATTTAGCTCTACAACTCCTAAATTGTGATTAAACATATGAATTGTGATACATTGATATTTACGAACTATTGTGATCATTTATTTACTCTGCAATGAAAAGTATTAGTCAATATATTCTGATAAAATACCACCAAATTTGTAATATATAATTCGACCACAAAAGACTTTCAGGCCCTTCTAGGGTTAAATCACTAACTGAAGGTAACTTACTCACTAGTAAAAGTGGTAACAAAATATATATATATTTTTTTCTATTTCTCAGCCTTTACAAATTGGGTCGGTCTTGACTGATGTGATTTATTTCCAACTGACTGGGGAGTACAATTGTTGTAAGTACTGCTATTCATCACTAACTTACTCTCCGTCCCCTCCAATAAAGTTGTTGAACAAAARTATATTAAAGCAATTCCTCAATATATGACAATCATGTACATTTAATAAGATCAAAAAACTGGAATTCACTCAGTTGTATATGATTCAACAAAATAAAACTAGAAAAAATTAATGTTGCTCTTCTCAAAACAATATTCAGTACTACTGTCATAAATTCTCCAAATTTAAATTCTAGAGAATTTACCCGTGAATTTACTTGTGAATTCTAGAGAATTTACCCGTGAATTCCAAGAGTACTGGCTGCAGTTGGGATTTATTGAGATTTTGTAGATTTTACAATCTCGAAATGAACACTATTCAATCAACACAGCTGGAGTGAGTGGGGGTCCATAAGCTACACTAAATAGTGAAATTTGGTTGCCTTCACAATTAGGTTGCCTTGCCACAAGAAAGTGACTCTACGCGCCATCAAATGCAAGGAATATTTCTATAAATAATTTCATTTGTATATATGGAGGTTCATGAGTTCCAACACACCAATAACTAATTCATAAGTAGTGCATTCTTCCACAATAACAACAAGTACATTTAAATAGTGTGGAATGTTGAGAAATTAGTGCGGGGCAACCTGGTTTCACTATTTAGTATTATTGTTTTTACTGTAGGAAAGTATCAATGACATATTTATTCAATCACTAAACTTAAGGTGAATACCCTCCAAACAACCACTTTTTACTATTGTGCATAGTTGCTTTTATTGTTAGACTAATCAAATTTTCATATTCCTTATTGGTAAGTGAAACAAAGCTCCAACGCACTAAAGAACGTAACATTTGGATGTTGTGTGCAAAAGTTAAGAAGGGTCAAAGGTTTCTTTTGGAGGTGTCCTAAAATTGTTTTTTTTTGTCATTGACTCTTTGAAAGAATTTAACCCCTAAAGGACCAAAGCATTTTTTGGCTCAAAAAGCACTCAAAACTGCCATGTGTGCTGCATTCATCCACGGAACTAAACTAAACATTTTTTTTGTAATTCTAACCGTAGGATTTCATACTTCACTTGTCTTAAAGCATGTCATATAAATTTTATGAAGTTTGACTGTATAAATAAAAGATATGAGCATTCAAAGGTTAAAAGCAAAAGTTTTTTTGAACTCTCGTTTGCAATTTCAGATGACTTTGACCACCATTTGTGGAATTTTTTTGCACTACAAACCTTGAGTTTGAAATTTTTTATGTTGAGCATTTGAGTTGAGAGTCAGTAAAAACTAATTTGAAGAAAAAATATTTGATTTTCAATCTTTAAAAAACTGTTAGGTAGAAGTAGGTCCAAGATTAAGTAAAACACTAAATTGTTAATAGCTCAAAGATGGGATTGAAACACCAAAATCCCAATGGCAATATTGTTCTTGCAAACAAAATTCACTCTATGCAAAAAGAAAAATTCAAAAATAGTAAAAATTGCATTCAAAAATGAATCCTACAAGTTATGTTTTCAAGAACATGCTTAGATTGCCCGAAAAACAAGATTGTCCATAACTTTCTCAATATAAGTCCAAATAGAATTAATCATAGCTTCAAATGTAGACAAAAATATAATCTTTAAGAAAAAAAATTAAAAAATTAAAAAATTCTTTTTTTTGTAACTTCATTGTTCTGCCCGGCAAATTGCTTTTAGACATAGGGTGGCATAACTTTTGCTTCCGGGCACCAATTGAAATAAAAATTACATTTTTGGAAAGCTAATGTGATTTCCGACCTTCAAAAATAATTTTAAAAAATAATGTCAAATTTGAGGTCACAAAAGCCTACCCAAAATCCCAAGTGTCCCCCATAGGAACTTTGGTGCTTTAGGGATTAAACAAAAAGCAAATGTACTAGATGGGATTTGAAAGTAACGTAGGAACTATGTACGAACACTAGTAGGAATTTTGACAAAATTATGTTGATTTGGTTGCGTTGTCCCGATCACTGTTTTGTTGATTTCAATAGAAATCTGTTAATTTTTTTTATTGATTTCTATTGAAATCAACAAAATAATGACCGGGACAACGCGACCAAATCATCATAATTTTGTCAAAATTCTTGCATTTTCTACTAGTGGAACTTTACTACAACAATGTTGTGACGTGGACGAACTTCACTTGCATCATTTTTAGTTTTAGTTTGAAAATTTTTAAGCTTTTCTATTTCCCAAAAAAATGGTATTTATATCCTTGACAACAACTAAACGTTCTCAAATTGCATCAAGAACACGCTTGAAATGGCCCACTCCTTACATCAATAGACATCTAAAGTTTCTTCTATAGAGATACGTATTGATTTTAGATACACACATGGAGTGATGATGGTGATTTTAGATAGGATGTGCTTTTGAGGTGCCCACCTTAGATTACTCAATAGTCCCCCAATGGTTCCTTGAGAACTAGTTTTAGGATAATTGGAAGAAAGAACTAGATTCGTTGTTACAATTTGCTATTATACATGTGATCTCTTTGATTATCCTAAACCCAAATTAAAAATCAACTTCATTTTGGAAAATAATATGACCAATTTATGGACCTTCAAAAACATAATACCCTAAGAAGATTAAGCACAAAATAATTCTCTAAGTAGGAAAACCACAAAAGCGGGTATCTCAAGAAAGTAGGTACTATGTAAATGAATATGGAAAACAATTCTAAAAATAAAACAAAAACCACGCATTTGTAACAACTCTATGAAGCTAGTCATGCATGAGAAGAAGTACAAAAATAACACTTTTCATGTTTCAAAATATATGCAGAACATGAGTCACTTTAAAAAAATTTATATTAAATGGAATATATTATTTATAGAATTTCATCATATAAAATCACTATTTGCTATCAAATAACAATCTTATTACACTAGAAATCTCGAAGAAAAAAAATTGTTTCATCTACCACGATTGCACAAATTTCAATTGCATGGAATGATTATTTACAAAGTTGTGCATGAAAAAAAATATAAGTCAAAAGATGTCACAAAAAGAAGTCTTTAGTTCGTGCAACCACTATTTACATGAACATTGAACGACACTATATATATATTCTTTTCTTAAAGTTTGGCATTTATACTTGAAAAAAAATATTGGTTCATATTGTCTTTGTACATGAGTACAAAATTTATAAATTATTTATATTAACTTTTATTAAATATCTCTATTTTAGTAAAGTATTTAAAACTTTCTTTTATTGAATATGAGCCATAAATTGAAGTCATTAAATATCTATTATTTTTTTTGCTAATTTTATCTTTAAAATTTGAATAACAAGTTTCATTGACATGCTCAATAAGTTTGTCGAATGACATTTAGTAATATTCAAATAAAATTTCAAGGAATAGAATTAAAACAAGATGTGATAAAAATTCTTATATTACAACATTTATCAACAAAATAATTTTGAATCTTTCAAATGGTGATTATCATATAAAATTATGATCTATAAGAGAATTTGCTTGCAGAAGTTACAACAAATGGTCTAAATTCATTCAATATTCTATCATTATTGTAATGGAAGGATGTAGATAATATTTAATATGGTTGATTTAAGACATTAGTGATTGATATGTGTTGAAAAATGATGCCAATAACCTACATGTGATCAATTATAGCATTTCATTGCCAAATTAACTCTARAATCTCAYATCAATACTATTTAAAAAAAAWTYATAACTATGATAYTTTAGTTAGTTCTAGGTATCATAGGAAAAACTCTATTTAATTTCTTAAAATTGAATTAGCCAAATGGAAGTGAAAAAAAACACTCTTAGAATTAAATTCTAAAAAATCCTTTTTCAAAGTGTAGCTTAAAAGTATCTATACTTTGTACAAAACATGATTGATCAATTTCTTCCAATAAATGAAATAATTTATAGAATGTTTCTAAATTTAATCGTATACATGTAATAGAAGAAATTGAAAAATATTCACAAATTTGACGTGCAACAGAAAAAATTCTTCTAAAAAAATAATAAAAGGTTGCCAAGAAAAAGTGACATCACTACATTATAGGCATATAAGTCACCTTAGAAACTTGATTCAATGTTAACCCCTAAGCGCTACCATTTTTTGGTCGCTGCCCGACTTTGGGCAGAATTTTCGGGCAGGAATTGGCATCTAACCCAAGTTGTTTTATATTTTTTGGAGCTTTGTGGAATTAGTTATGAATTTTTGAAGTTATAGAAAAGTGCATTTCAATGGGCATTAAAAATGACCACCTCCTCAAATGTAGACTGCTTGTACATTGGAAAGTGCAAAATGTACCTCCACAGCTTGTTCCATTTTAGAACCCGCTCCATTTTAGGACCTCCTACCTTAATGTGTTAGACCAGTCCCCGCCCCTTGACTTATTAGAAGTTCTATTATACATGGTTATGTATGAATGAATGAAACAAGATTCATAGATTGCACGTTTCATTCATTTTTATGGATATAAATAGCTTCATCCTTCCAGTGATTATCATTTTCTGTACTGCCTAAAATAAATGAAAAAAGTAATAAAAATGTCAGTAAGGTAAGCTTTAGGTGATTTGATTTTCATATTGTKAAAGCTCTCTCATGATCTGGCAAGCCAGGCATGATTTTTCTCAGTCAAGTACCTTTAGTTAGTGAAGAAAAGTGAATCGAGTGACTATAATTTTTTTCTTTTTGGAACTTGAACAAACAAGACAATTGCTTTAGAAAATAAGTGAGGACCCAAAGTTTTTGTTCACATTCTGTTTAACCCTTAAAGGACATTGCAGGCCCCAGGGGCATTTTGAAGGTCAAACTTGATTTTTTCATATAGTTTTTTTTATTTTAATTGCTTTTAAGCTTAACTAAGAAAATGAAACTCCAATAATCTACTTTCTATTCCAATTTGATTTTTCACAAAATGTTTGAAATTGCAAATTTTGTGACGCATTGAAGCTAATATCTTKAAGGTTCAAAATATGACACTTTTTAACTTTTTCTTTTGAATTTCTTTTTGTGTAAGCTATAAGTATACACCAATTACGCCATGATGTTCGAAATCATTATTTACATTTTTCATAAAATTTTCATACCATTTTAACTCCTAAAGGACCAAAGCCTTTTTTTTGCAAAAAACACTCAAAACTGCCATTTTTTTTAGCAAAGAGTAAAAAAAATTGAAATTGCTTTTCTTGCACATTTAACAATAGGATCTTACACCTAATTGGTATGAGAATATGTGGTATAAATTTCAGAAATTTTGACCGCACAGATAGCAAGATACCTGCGTTTAAAGTGAAAAAAACAAGTTTTTTAGCATACTACGGGATTAGATTATTTGACTTTCAACCTTCTTAACTTTAATTTTTTGCACTATAGAGTTTTGAGCTTTAAATTTTTGCGGTGGAGAATTGAGTTGAGACTTGAGAGTCTAGGAAAATATTTTAAAATTTTAAAAAGCATAAATTTTAGTCTTTAAGAAATTGTTAAGTAGAAGTAGGTACAAGATAGAAGAAAAATCTAAATTATTAATATCTTCAAGATGGAAGTAAAATGTACTAATCCCAATGGTGAGATTGTTCTAGCAAGCAAAACAAACCATGTGGAACTTTTGTTTTTGCAAAATTGTAAAAATTACATTCAAACACGAATACTACAACCTATTTAAAAAAAAAGATGCTTAGATTGCCCGAAAAACAAGATTGTCCGTAACTTTCTCATAACAAATCCAAATGGAATGAATAAAATCTTTCTATGTAGGCAAAAATATAATCTATGAGAAAAAAAAATTTAAAATTTAAAATTTAAAACGTTTTTTTGGTTGCCCCTCTCCCTTGTATTGAGCTTATTTTGGCATAACTTTTGTTCCCGATCATTGATTGGAAAAAAAATTATATTCCCACAAAGCTGATCAGTTTTCTATCTTGAAAAAAAGTTTCAAAAAATCAAAACCAAAATTGAGACCATAGGTACTTGCGTGAAATCCCATTTGTCCCATGAAGGGACAATGGTCATTTAGGGGTTAAGCATTTTTGTAATTACTATGATTTTTATACTAAAATTTCTTCAAAAACTCATAAGGAATTCAATTTGATGTTTTAAATTACGAAAAAAAATTATAATTAGGTTTTAAAAACATAATTCTACACGTGAAAAATATAAACATTTGAAATGTAAATTCTAATGTAGAAATCTAATGAAGTTTGACTAAGTGCAGACATAAAATGTCCTTTAAGGGTTAACTATCAAAGGGTGCAGYCTCCATGACTAAGGGTCAGGGAGGATTGGCCCCCTTATTTGCCCCATTTTTTACCCATGGAGAAAATACTGAATTTTTTATTTGTCACATATGATAAAATTTGCAAAATTGAATTTGTATTTGCAATGAAAGGTCCCAGTTTAGATAGGAAAGGTGAGGAATTACAAAATTGATGTGGCACAAAACATGGGCAATTTTTACATGTACTTTAAAAAAAAACATATGGCCTTCATGGTCGCAACATGATGGAGATGACACAACCTCCAAGGCAAACTAGTGTATGAGCCAGGAAATTACACACCTTGGGTTTCCCCAACATGGACAAGTGGAGGAACTAACCTCTCCCCATACAAAAAAGACTACAAGCAAGGGGAGTTACATGCCAATTTAGTGTTTTTTTCCTTTGCTAATTTGTTGTCAATTTGCATCAAAGTAATGGGGTCTGCACTAAGCCTTTGGAACATAAATAATAAACTCTTGGGTCAAAATCAACAAATTGTGGATGAAAAATAGAAATATGGATATATAATATGTGCTATTGTGATATTTTCTATTCAATATGTGAATGAATGTTGAAATTAGGAGCACCAAATGTTACAACATTTAATATCACTACTTTGGCACTTCATAAAGAAATGAAAAAAAACTCCTCTTATTATTGAATCCACATGTGCGTTCTTTTTTTCTATAGTGAATAGTGAAGTCATTCATTAGACACATTTGGTCCTCAATGTCCTTCAAGTGTGTACCATGGAACACCAAACAAGCCAAAAATTTGGCTTATGAATGACTTTTTGAGTGCTTGTAATATAGGATAGAAAATAAATCAGCTTTTGATTTGTTTTTTTGGAAAGATCCTTTGGAAGTGACGTGTAAAGGATGCTATTGGAAATTCACCGATAGTGTTATAGTTGATTTTTCTATTGAAGAAAATGTTTGATCCATGATGTAGTGTATTGGGGGCTTTTCTACCTCCTTATTGGTCCAAGTTTTAGCCATGTAAATGATCATTTTTGAATTTGAATCTATCCAATGAAATAAAGTTGGTCAATAAAAAAAAATTCTAAATTTTGAATATTCTTGAAATGGCACCCACACCCCATTGCTGAATGTTGTTGTGTACTGTACAGTAAAGTACATCAATGCAGTGACAGTATCACAAGAATTTTACTGAAACCTACAGAGTAGTCCTCAACAAGAATCCCGTGTATGGCCAACACCATACAGTAGTCCTATTGCACTTAGTATGCTTCACAAATTGCCATCATACCCCCATGAATTACAATGGATTATATTATTGATAGCAGCTTTTTTTTGTTTTTATTTCTTCTTTTTTGGTGCCAAATTGCACCAGAAAGAAAATAGTTTGGCTAGAAAATGGCAACAAACTCTGAAGTCTTTTCTCAAAAAAATTTGAAATAAGAAAAAAATCTTGGATGAAATTGCTAGATTGTGGGTGAAAACAGAATTATGGACATGTGATATGTTTCTAATGTGAGATTTTTTTTATCCAATATGTGGATGGAGGTTGAAATTTGGAGCATCACTAAAACATTTCATATTGCCACTTTGGTACTTCACAAAAAAATGAAAAAAAAGAGCCTTGTGTATTAACCCTTAAGGATTTGATTTGAGAAGCCCAATTTGGGTTGCAACATGGTGCTTTTTGTCTATGTGAAACTATACAATGTACATGAATTGATGTATATTGTACAGTCACAAAAGTTTGTATTCATGCTTGGACATAGCCAATGACATATGATACTACCAATTTAATTAGGTCAATATTGCACCTGGCCTAAAATGGGTACCTCTAAAAGTGCCACCTTTTTGCTATTTTGCCTAGTCACAATTTTTAAATTGGTCAAATTTTCATATTTTCTTGTTGGTAAGTGAAAAGAGGTTTCAACGCACCAAAGAATGCAACATTTGGATGTTATATGCAAAAGTTATGATGTGTCAAAGGTTTGGGAGGCATGAGATGTTTTGAAGTTGTTTCACCAACATATGTACATATTGATTTTCTAGATGTACATAGAATGGTGATGGAGGTTTTAGGCAATTATAAGTGTATCCTCTTTTATGTTTGTAAAGTTGCAAAATGACCACACATTCTACATTTACAGTGCAATATTTGAACATTATAAAGATTGAATGTTTTGAAGATTAAAATATACAACCTCAAGGTCCTTTTAGTCTATATTTTACAATAAAAAGTTTTGTACATGTTTTCATTTTTGGAGCCAACTAATACTTCCTCCATCCCATAATACTAGTCCCTTTTGATATTTGCATTTGTCTTTAATTATTTTTCTCCTTTACTTCAATCCTAATTTTAAGATTGAAGATGATTTCTTCTATTTTTGTTGTTAACTAATGAAATAAAGCATACAAAGTCTAGTTTATTGTCTAGTTTGCAAATTCAAATAAATTCTGAAAAATWAWTTTTTTTTACAATAATATGAAGTTGATTAGGACAAAGAACAAAAGACATTGACATTACAATAGATTTTGGAGTTGTAAAGGGGTGCAAGTCCTCGAATGGCAAGAATGCAAGAACTAAGCCACGACAGTGTTTTAATGTGACTAAACTTTGGCCACCTCATTTTTTTGTAATGAATTTTGTTTTATTCAAAAAAATTATTCAAAAAAATAATAATTATAATGTTGGCAGTAGTCAACCGTTCCCTTACTGCATCAAAAATAGGTAGGAAAATAGGCCTGAAACGGTCATCCCCTTGCTTCAATAAACATCTTATAATTTTTCATTGATCTATTGAATTCCAAGCCATTCTTGTGCAATCTTAGGGAGGATTTATATTATGGTCCAAGACCAAAAAACTTTGCAATCAAGCAATCCTATTGGGGAAGAGCTAGAAATTGGAATTGAAGTGTTTATATTTAGGTCTCGTCCAAAATTTGTTGAAATGACATGGCGTTCACATGGTGCAAATTTGGAAGGAAATTTTTGGGCCCAAATCTTGTCTCAATGGACTCAAAAGAAATCAGTGGTTATGTGGGACCAATTTCCTATCTTGGATCCAATTCAACTTGATGTTTTTGTAATTATATTTTTATTCGAGGATTTCAATTAGGCAGCTCATTTTTGTAGTCTAAACTCTATTTTCTGACATCGGACCCACTAGTGGACCTATGGCGTTCACACTTGRGTCCAAGTCCAAGAAAAATTCCCTTAATTCAACAAAAACAAAAAACAAAATGGAACCCCAAGTTGTTTACACTTGAATCATGTACAATTTATAACACATTTTTTTAATGAGTTACTTGGATTTAAGTAGTATATTTTTGAGTCTGAAATGGATTTTGTGTTGGACCTATGACCTCTTGGTCTTACACTGTATTGTAAGTCCACCCTAAACACACGGAGAAGGCAAGATAGTTGGATTGGAAGCCTTCTTTTTTTATATAGCACCTTTTGTCTATTGCAACCACCTATTTTTTTTGTCTAACCTTGACTGCAACAATCTCCTAAATGACCAACTATGCCCTCAAGGGACACTAAGCCGGGAGGAGAAGTAGCGGCAAGACAAGTGGGAAGGAAAGAAGGAGGATTTCTCTTGCATACCCCAGTCTCAAAATTGACCCCACAAACGGTTTAACAAACTACTCTAAGCACGACCGCCTTCGCGGTAGGTATCCCATGCACGTGCCTATTTTAAGTCCTGCCTTCGGCCTGGCCAGGTGGTGGGCCGGGGCTTGCTAGGCCAAAATTGGTAGGTCACTTGCCCGCCATTTGCCTCTTCCCTACACACTCAAACCTCCTTTTCTACGTCAAGTGAAAATCTTAGTGAGTGTTAGAGGGCCAGAGCATATTCCGTTTCTTTTTTTGTGGAGGTTGTGGTRTAGAGATTGCACCTCTCTTGAAGTTCAGGGTTGTTTTTTAGAAAATTGGTTGAGATTGTAGAGAGGACTTTGCAAGCATGGCAAACCAAATCTTTTTTTTTGCGTTTCTTGTGGTGTTGTTGACCTTCCACGGTCATAGACGTTGTCGTACAGTGCCCACTATTCCAATTGAAATTGTAGAAGGTCACTTGATATGATGTTTGCTGCCGATAATTGCAGTCATGGTTTGAAAGCAACTTTTTCCTCGTCGCATGTGGTGGATTGAGCCGCTCCAGTACATCCACCACGACGTTGTAGAAGGCAATGTATGGCGCATGTCTCCACAAATGTTGGATATGAGGTATTGGCAAACTTATTATATGAATTTTTTAGCATTTGAGCTTTAGTTGATTTGTTAACTCACTATTTGTGTCACATCGTAGTTAATTTTGTAAAACCATCAATATCGATCAATAAACAAGTAAAGCTTGTTTTATATCAATTAGTACATGGGATAAAATGTGCTAGTATGCATAACTTATATGGATGTAATAAGTCCACTATTTGCAAGTCCACTATGATTGTATGTTGGGCATTAGGGACTGCAAAAGATGGTTTGTTCTTTCACTTCACTCACACACCTCATGGTGATCGCCTACAGAGCATTAGAGAAAGTTTCAAAGACACAACTGGCTTACCAAACGTAGCTGGAGCAATTAATGGCTTCCATATTCCTTTTACATGCCAACCACGTAGAGAAGACACTCCCATGCACCAAGATTCTTTTAATCGAAAGAGATTTCATAGCATTGTACAAAAGATATGTGACATTAATAGAATGTTTAGGAATGTYTGTGCTAGCCAACCTGGACTTGTACATGTTGCTGGGCAATTTGCAGGATCTTTTATTGCTACACAATTGAGGATAAGACAGATTCTTGCAACGCCAATCATGAGACGGAATGGACATAAAGTCGTATCTAATTGRTGTCATAGCTTACCTTAGTAGACCAGATTTGTTCGGAAATTTCAAAATGAGTAATTCAACAATGGTGGACCACAATAGGTATGTTCATTTCTACTCGTTTTCATTTATTCGYTTATGCTAAAGATTTTTCATTTTTAGTTCAAAATTAAATTAAATTCATTATGGGTCTTGTCCAGGTTTGACTCCTCTGTTAACAATGGTAGAATARTTATTGAATAAACATTTGGAGCTTTAAAAAATTGTTGGCACACTTTTAAAGGATTTAGTATGTCATTAGCTAAAACGACCATAGTTATATTATCTTGTTGGGTTCTACACAACTATTGTGAGTTGAAGAGGTAGCGTGTGCTAGTGCCTGTAGATGTTAGACTTCAACCTGACCCATATGTTGGGTTCATGTAGGAAAGATGCAACTTCCTTATGAAGGTTTGCCTGCAAAACTAGAAGGCAAAGCCATGAGAGATATATTATTTGCATGGTGGCTTGAACTTAATCCAAAATGACCCTAAGCCACTTTTATGGTACTACAATTACTATAGACATTGTATTACGGTTTGAAAAAATGTGTTTACATGATGCTATACACCTGATGTTCAAGTTCCCAATCTACAGTTTGTGAAAATTATTAGAGGGTGGCCGTGTCGATAATTCTATTCAATAATATTTTTGTAGACCCTATGCTAGATATTTTAGTAAAGTATGGAATTAAAGTAACCCTTATAGAACATTTTATGCCAGGACTTGGTCAAATTTCATTAGATTTCTAAATTGAAACACAAATATTCAATATTTGATATTTTCACATTTAAAAATACTTGTCTAAAATTCAATCTCATTTTTTCCTTAGTCAAAAACATCAAATTGAGTTTAATAATATTTTAAAAGTAATTTCTTTGAAAAAATCATAGTAATTAAAACCCATTCTTAAAAAAGAATGAAAATTTCAAGAAAAATGAGAATAATACTAACAATCATCATGATGTACTTGATGCATTCCTTGAGCTCACAATACAAGAAATTTGATAGAAGGTTCATATAATGGTGTCCTTTGAGCTTTCAAAATATACTCTTCAAAGTGTCACAAAATTACAATTTTTAAAAATATTTAAAAATTAAAATGGAGTGAAAAGTACAATATTGGAGCTCCATTTTCTTTGGTAAGATTTGAACCATTTCAAACCATGAACTTTATGAAAATTTGTGTTCTCACTTTCTAAATGGCAATGGGTATTTTAACGGTTAATGTCCCTGCATTGGTTAGTTCCTTCATTTTATATTGTCAGTTCATGAATCTTCCAGTCTCGACTGGTTCTTCGATAGCTCCTAAGAAATTGATAGATAATACATGGGAAATGAAAATTTAGCATTATCACTTATGGATTGAAAGATTATAAATGGAAAGATTGTAATGTTCAATTATCTTAACAATTGGACATCAACAAAAATTTCATGTCAATGACATAGCCACCATGATGTCACAAAGTTTGCTTAACACTTTTGGGGAATGAATTTGTAACTTGGTCTATTTTACCCGGTACAAAGTTGGTCTTGGCAATGAGGCTCAAAATATCATCTATGTCATTGTACCAAATGACGTTGGCTCCATCGTCTTGGGTGAATGCATGAAAGATTAGTACTGCTTTTGCGTCACACTTGGAATTGCGGAATTGTCGTCCACTATAACTTTTGAAGTATGACCTCAATTAACTTGAAATTTTAATTGGAGGTGTCTAACTTGATAGCAATCAAATTTCTAATTTTTCAAAAAATTTAAAAGATCATTTTATATTTAATTTTTGATTTAGCTAATTTGTCACACTTTGCAGTTTAGGGGGGTTTAGTACTGGGGAGTACCCAAAATTAATCATCTAAAGCTGAAATTTTTGTGGTATATTCCCACACTAAGAAGGCATGAATCCACCAAAGGGAATTTACAAAAACATTATTTTATGTCCTCTACATGCGTGGTAACAAGGCACCCTTGCGTGCGCACTTCTAAACATTCAAAATGGTTTTAAGATCATTCTTTCGGCGAAATCTCTTTATCATAAAGTTCTCCCCAATTGGAAATTTTTAGTTTTCTTAAAATTTGTTTTTCCTATTTTTTACAAATTAAAACGTCAAAGTGTCTATTTTCTTCAAAAATTGTGTCACTCTATTTTGTGAATAACTTTTAACCTAAATTTTTTTTGGGTCTCAAATTTTGGTGACATGATATTTATAGTATTATGCTAATTATCCATATTTTTTTATTTTTAAATATTTTTTTCCAAAAGGTCGGTAGTACTG
Organism: Pleurozium schreberi; assembly: GCA_006891605.1. Lineage (NCBI taxonomy): Eukaryota > Viridiplantae > Streptophyta > Bryopsida > Hypnales > Hylocomiaceae > Pleurozium > Pleurozium schreberi. The sequence goes on from VACF01002325.1 coordinate 45,396, forward strand.
GCCAGTACTAGTGAACGCTACAAAAAACGGCCGGTCTTTCGTGCATTCACCCTCTTGTGCACGGCCGCCCATCTGATTCTACAACTTCTTTATCTTCGAGTACGTACTTCGCAGCTTCTGGCATTTGTCAGACAATGATTTGACCTTTCTCTAAGATTCACTAGGAAATTTAGCAATAAGGAGCTTGTAGATTCTCAACTGCTGATGTTATCGCATCGTGACAGAGTTGTGAGCCTCCACATGCTCCTTGCATTGCAACAACAAAAATCTCACAACGACATTGCTCCAATGCCGCTCTTGCATTGCAACTTGTGGAAGAGGGGGGAGGCACCTAAAAGAATAGAGGAAAGAATATGAGAAGAGCCAGTGCCAACGAAAGGTGTGGGTGTATTTGCAAGAAGAAACCTTATCAAACCATCATCCTCCACGCTTAACCTTAACCTTCTTTTAGCTTGAAGACAATTAGAAAAATGATAAAAATAAATAAACCCTAATACAAAGCTAAGAAAAAAAATTGTACTTGGAGACTCCTTGGAGCTTGCCCTGGAGGCACAATAGCGGGGAGGACAAACCGACAAAGTTGTGCCTACATTGAAATCCCGCCCTAAAATTACTTGGCGTAAAAAACTCAAAAAAAAAGTGTTGGCCTCACTTGGCAGATTGGCACTGGCGGGGCTATTTCTAAAATATTTCCATTTCCACAAATGAAGGTTTGTATTTGTATAATGAAAAATGTCTAGAAGTTAATGTGGGGCAACCTAAGTTCACTATTTTGTGTTACAATCATATGGATAGTAAGGTATCCATCAAAATGGCGTTTTTGAATTTGCAGTGAAAGAAATCTCACTGCTGCCAAATTTGACGCCCTCTCAAGGGCTAAATTTTGTTTTTCTTCAATGAATTGTTTATAGCACGCTCATCTCTATGTCAATAACATTTGTGCCAAATTTCAAGGCTAAAAGACTAACATAAAAAAAATRTTTGAAATCTACCARCATGTRTAGGTGTGAGATACATTTCACATTGGGGTGAATGCAAGAAAGACTAGTACTATTTTGCGTCACAAATCAAATTGCGGAGTTTCCATCCACTATAACTTTTGAAGTATGAGACCAATTAACCTGAGAATTTTATTGGAGATGTCTTTCTTGATAGCAATTAGATTCCTTATTTTTTAGAAATTTAAAAAAATCATTTTATATTTAAATTTAAATTTAGCTAATTTGTCACGTTTTGCAGTTTAGAGGTTTTTAGTACTGGGGAGTGACCAAAATTAATGACCTAGAGCTGAAATTTTGTGGTCTATTCCCACACTAGGTGGGCATGCATCTACTAAAGGGAATCTAAAAAAACATTATTTTATGTCCTGTACATGCGTGCTAACAAGGCTCTCTTGTGCGCACACTTCTGAACATTCAAGATGGTTTTAAGATCATTATTTTGGTGAAATCTCTTTATCATAAAGTTCTCCCAAATTTCTAGTTCTTAGTTTTTTTTTAAGTTACATTTCCTATTTTCTACAAATTAAAACATTGAAACACCTATTTTCATGAAATTTTGCACTTTTCTAGTTCTCCTACTTAGAGAATTTCCCTACACTTTTCCTCCGTAGGTTACCTTCTTCTTATAGGTGTATACATTAAATATATTTTTCACTTATTTTTAAAATTGTTTTTCTAATTTTATAGTACTCCCGAAAAAAACATGAGTTCTGTGCCAAACGCTACAAAACCCGGGGGGGCTTTCTTGCGATCACCTATTGCCAAATTTGACCCCCTCCCAAGGGCTGAATTTATTTTTTGCCATGAAATTTTTTTTATGAGATTAAATCTATGTTGATATATGTGTGCCAAATTTGAAGGTCAAAACATTTGCACACAAAAAGATATTTGAAATTTACCAATACATATCATTGTAAAAGACAATTTCACTATTTCCATCCTCCCAAAGGTAGAAAAATTGGTTTTTTACCATGAAATTTTATTTACAAGATTGCCTCTATGTTGATAACATATATGTCACATTTCAAGTTCAAAAAAATTGCCCAACAAAAGATATTGGAAATCTACCAACAAGTGTAGTTTTAAGAATGATTTTTTCAACCCTTGGTATAGTGTCATTATGTGGGTCAAAGTTTCATATGGATGTAAAAAATCATTTTCACGGCTAAACATGTTGGAAGATTTTGAATATTTTTTTGTTGGCTGAATTTTTGAACTTGAAATTTGGCACACAACTCAGTAACATAAAGTTCGCAGTAGTGAAACTATCTCTTACAACGACTTGCGTTGGTAAATTTCAAATATCTTTTTGTTTGCAAATCTTTTGACCTTCAAATTTGACACACATATTATCAACATAGATCTAATCTCATGAAAAATAATTCATGGCAAAAAATGTTTTCTTCAGCCTTTGGGAGGGCTAGGGTGAATTGACACCTTGCTCGGCCATTCAGTAAAACCCTATTTTTTTTTTTTTTTCCACGCATGATAGAATTTGCAAGTTTTGAATTCATATTTGCAATCACATGCCCCACATTATGTAGGAAGGATGTACAAGGTAAATTAATCGCACCCCAAATAGGGGGCTTTTTATTTTACTTGCACCCATGTAAATACCTGGAGTGGCCAAGCGAGGGGGCCAGTCCACCCTGGCCCTTGGGAGCATGTCAAAGTTGGCAACAATGAAAATTTTCTCACATCTACACATGTTCATAGATTTTGAATATCCATTTTTGTGTAAGTCCTTGGGCCTTGAAATTTGGCCCAGATGTCATTAACATAGAGATGAGCATGCTGAAAGCAATTCATTGAAAAAAAAAAAAAATTTGTAGCCCTCAAGGAGTGCGTCAAAGTTGGCAGCAGTGAGATTTCTTTCACTGCAAATGCAAAAATGCCATTTTGATTGGTACCCATTCAACTGTACCGTATTAATACATACAGTCAATATTACATACTGATCATGGCCAGTTGGTATAGTGTCAGACTATATGTGCATGGCAATGCCAATTCTAGTGTCAGTTGCCTGCAAATTCCTGAGAATCTGAGTAAACTCTTTGCCAGTTCTTGCCAATGATTTCGTCACTCCAACTGAAGTTATGGGTGGGGGCAGTGSAAATTTCGATTCATTTGTTAAGAAAAATTAAAAATAGTGCAATGGAAGTTCCTTTCATTTGTGTCAAAAAAAATGAAAAATGAAAAATATATAAATTAAGAAAATGATCACATGGGGTCAGTAAGAATATCGATTCATTTGTTAAATTTTTTTAAAAATAAAAATAAAAAATTTATCATATGGGGGCAGTGAGGGATGGATGGAGTGGCTGCATGCCACTCACTTTCAGGCAGTTTTCAACAAACATCTGAAGCAAGTTCAGTTCATTAATGGTAAGCTGGAGTAAATCTTGACATTACCCTGGCTGTCCAAAGTGATTAAAGTAGAACCACCCATAACCAATCACTTAAGTAATTCTAGACATGATTTGATTTAGTGCAACACAAAGCAATATTTTTAGAGGTGCAATGATAGAAATGTTGGGGATTGCAAAAACTTTGGTAGTTTTATCACTTGAATTGAAATTATTATGAATTTTCAAAGGTAAAAAGTGCACTGGACCCATTGCCAATCTTTAAACTCTTCCAATTCCGATCACTCAAAAAATTACTTTTCCACTTATTGCTTCCTACTCTCTTACGCACTAAGTTGGGACATGTGTCATGATCTTTTAATCCCAACCTTGAAAAGATGCTAAAAAAACATTCTAGCCTTGGTTGGAAATTAGTCACTCTACGGTTGGCTATGGGGCACTGGTTAATTACCTTAAGTGAACGCAAACTCTGGAAAAAAAAAAAAAATGAACACAAACATATGACAGTAACTTATGATAGTACCTTAAGTTACCGGTGGTACCTGAACTTGCTTGTTGTATGTTTCTGTTGTCTGTTCTGGGTGGGGTTGACAGACCCCCAAACGAGGTTATTAATTGGGGTTACCCCTCGAATGCCTGAGGAGTCCGAGTGTCAGTGGCTTTCAGATAACAAAACAAGTTCGTTGGGGGATGCAATAAGGTAGGAGGTCCATAAAGTGCCCATTTAAGGGGTGAAGCTGAATTTTGGCAAGGTGAAACTACTTGAAATAATTTTTAGTAAATTTTCCTTGAAAGACAAGTGGAATTGGCATCTAACCCACGTCGTTTCATATTTTTTGGAGCTTTGTGGAATTAATTATGATTATTTGAAGTTGCATAAAAGTGCATTTCAATGGGCTCTAAAACCGACCACCTCCTCAAATGCAGACTCTTTGTACATTGGAGAGTGCAAAATGTACCTCCGGAGCCTAAGGTAGAAACACCCATTAGCCCGAGGGTACCCAATCCTGTACCATAGACTACACCTAATTGCGTCCATTGGTTGTAGTTAATATGTCTTACACATACTTGATTGTGATTGGCTCACACATATGAATGACACATACTCAATTCTGATTTGCTGACTGCTGATTTTGGGAGTGTTCAGATTTAGGTACACCTATAGGACAGTTTCAGTGGTCTAAGGAGCCGGCACTTCAAAAAATCATAGAAATTACATACAATGTCCAAAAAATCTAATTTTTTTTTTGAATATTGATGATTTTCACTCGCTAATACTACAAAAATATTATTTTTGGAAAAATTTGCCTTCAACTATGCTGAATTGCTTAAATGATCGGTTATGGGTGCTTTCACCTTAATTGGTTATAGAACCTACTTCATTTCAGGACCTCCTATCTTAAACTTACAACAAGTTTGTTGGAGGATGCATTAAGGTAAAACAGCCCATTGTGGTCAAAATTTGGAGTCTGCCCTCATGCCATTGTTGAAATTTTTCAAGTTTTTTCCCACGTAAAATACAAGTGTAAGAAATAGTAAGACCAATTGAAATTATATTTTCTTGACAAAGTATGAATTAGTTATGAAAATTTCAAGTGATATGCCCCAAAGAGTTAGTAGGCTACCTCAAAACCAACAAAATTTGTATCCAATATGCTCATCTTAATCACCTAAAGCGGTCACAATAATTTCTAATGTGGAAGGCCCTTAATAGTCATTTTCTGCAATGATTTACACTCAAAAAGTAGGGTGCTCCTAATGAGGTCACTAATCACTCCATGGGTGTCAGGGTAGACATTGATTATGGTTTGAAAAAATGTCATGGGGTCATAAGGTGTCTACTATGGGTCATTTGTTTGCAATGGGATGTTTTACCTTACAACAAGTTCGCTAAGGGATGCATTAACCCCTCACCGCGTGAAGTCCAAACATGTATAAAAGCATCCTTGCTTTTCAATTGCTACAAGTCAAAATTTCAATGAAGTATGAAAACCTAAATCATACAATTTTGTAGTATGCATGTTGTAGATGGTGTGAAGCAAATTTGGGATCATTTGACCATGTAGATTGAAAGAATCTTATAATGCTTTAGTATTGAAAAAACATGTTGCAAATTTCATAAATACTCATTTGGAGGTGAAATACAATTTCTAAACCTATTCAAGTGAAAAAAAGTTAAACCACATAGTGATTCAAAACCAAAAGACAAACACTTTGGTGAAAAAAAAAATCATTCAATTGACTCACCGTGTCTACAAAATTGTTTTGAAATGTCAAAAAAGAGTGAAAAAAATAGCAAGAAATCACATCTATGGTTGAACCTCCCTATACTAAAATGCTTCTTAGTCACTCATTACCTTTTGGATTGATATGAAATTTTAACTGCACAAACTAGACTAGTATGTGTAACTTTTCCATAAAAAATGATTGAAAAATGGACCACTTACGAAGAAGTTATAAGCTGCAAAAGTTCAATGTAATGCAAAATGATTTTGAACTTTGAATTGCTTCCAAACATTCAAGAGAACTTGGATTGACATGAAAATTCTACCCCAATAACTAGAACTTAAGAGGAACAAAACCCAATAAATTTTATTCAAAACAAACATTTGATGAAAAAGTTACAAGCCCCCAAAGTTGTTGCTATCAAAATGCAATGTAGTGAACTCAAAAATTGAACCTGTGAACTTCAAATGGCTCTCAAAAAATTAGTTCATCTTGGATTGATTTAAAAATTTTACCACTAAAACTAGACTAATATGCACAACCCTTCTAACAAGTGATGTGAGGAAATCAAGTGCAAAAGTTACATCACTTTGAATTTGACTGCCATATTATGTKAGGACATTTATTTATCCCCTTCAGCGATGAGGGGTTAAAGTAGGAGTCTCTTAAATCCCCGGGTACGCAACTCTTGTATTATATGTAGGGGTTATCGGCATTAAAAAAGCTTAGAGGATGGCTTTTGTAAAAATTATATCAAATTGAAATGGCCAAAAAGATAGGTGAAGACAAATTTTTTTTAAAATAAATGTAGAAAACGCTAAATCGCATACATTTTAGAAAAAAAAAACTCACAATATATATGAGGAATTGAAATACCTCTACATAGTTTTTGAAAATGCATACAAAAAATTTTCCTCATGTTAAAACTAAATTTTTATTAGAAAGCCCCAAAAGTTGCCTAGCTTGGCCTATGATACATGTATTAAAAAAACTCATATAATTAGATTTTTAATTCTATTATTGTCTTAAAAAATATTTGTTTCTTGTACATAAGTGCATTTTGGGATTCCTTGTTAAAAGGGCTACAAGATTGTTCTACATTAAAACAGATTATATCCCTTTACATTGGATTAAAACACATTATAAGTGATTATAATCAGGGCCATATAATATGGGAGTTGTGTACCCGGGCTTAAATCAACCATTTAAGATCTGATTGCCTATGGGGGAAGCTAATCTCTTTGAAACAATTTTCAATCAATTTCATAGAAAGAAAAATGGAATAGGCATTTAATGCAAGTCATTTCACATTTTTTGAACTTTTGTGGAATTAGTTACAAATTTTGATGTTGAAACATATTGGTCATCAAAAGCAACCACCTCTTGAAATGTGCAAATTTGGTACATTGAAGAATGAAAGCAAAATATACATGTGAGTCATATTTGCTTTTAGTGCCCAGTTGGTATTTGAGCCTCCTATCTTACGAGAAGTTGGTTGAAGAATGAAATACAACAAGTTTGTTGAAGGATGCAATACAACAAGTTTGTTGAAGGATGCAATACAACAAGTTGGTTGGAGGATGCAATACAACAAGTTTTCTTCCAACTTCTTTTTAATGTTTAATATAAAATATTCTCCTTAAGTTATACACATAAGAAACAACCTTATGGTGTGTCTAGGAATTTGCTAAAAATGAAGACGTATGTGCCATGGATTACAAAAGATGTCCTTCTTTTGTACTTTGACAATTCCTACCTCTATGCTCTTGATTTGAATATGACACATGCAAATGAACATTTTGGAATTTGTACCCAGCTAATGAAATGAGTATAGTTTCTATTCCAAGTTGAAACTTTCAAAATTATAAAAATTGAACATGTTATTGCAATTAGAACATTGGGCCTAGTATTACCACGGTCTACTAAATTCTATTATAGTATGAAATGAAAATTTTGTTTACACTATAATATTTTTCATTATTACAGCAACTATGACTATTTTAAAAAGATTTTTAGAGCTAGTTTTGAATTAGGTAAGAGTTTTCGTCACTTTTTCTCCAAAAAATCACGATAATTTGAAATCATTTTAAGTAAATTTGAAAGTTTGATTACATGTAGAAGACATGTAATTTCATCTTTGAAAAGTATAGAACAAACATATTATGAGATATTGAAGTGGTTTACATGGTTATTACCTTTGTCCTTCTAGAATTAAGATAGATCTTGACCTTAAAGTTGAAAGGCAACTTTCTTTGTGAAATCTCACCTAAGAATTTGTCTTTCAAAGTAAAAATCGCTTGCATGTGAGTTCAAAGATGTGTGCCTATGAGCCTTGAACTTAGTTGTAGATATGTATCTACAACCATTTGAAGTTGTTTATAACATATGTAACCATAACATAGGTACATTGTAACATGAAAAGAGTCTATAATATAGGTACCTATAATATAGACACCTATAATTGTAGAAGGTGTTTATAATATAGATTCCTAGATTCATGGGCTCATAGATTTTATGCTCACATGCTAGCACTCGCCCTTTTACAATGGCATTCTAGCCTACACTTTACTCTTACCTAGGTAACAGTCATCAACAAATGCCATGCTTTCTAGTTTTGAATTCTATTAATGTGTAAAGGGCCAAAGCACTTTTTAGGTAGAAGTGGTAAAAAACTCCCACATGTTAGGCCACGGAGGAAAAAATGGAAAAAATAAAGTTAAAAAAAATGAAACTATACAAATTTATATCACGATAATATAAGCATGCGTGCAAAACATCTCAAACTTTTGACTGCAAAAATTGAAAACTTATAACGTTTGAAGTTAGGAAAAAAGGGCTTTTCTAATTTTGCTTCATAAGTCCAGCAAACTTTAAACTCTCCTAGAGTGAGATTTTCTTACTACACATGGTTATTTTTTTGACATTTGCATCCCATATCATGAGATTCTCTTGACATGGTGATTTTTTGAAATAATTGTGTTCTTACAATCTATGACTTCATTTTGGCAAATCCAGGTTTGAACTAAAGTCAAGCAATTTTGGCATGGTCAATCACTTGACATACTTGCACATTAGTATTTCTAGGAAAATATACAATCTAGTAACACCAAATCCAACCCCTAGATAGAACAAGAACTTGAACTAGTATCTAAGCAAATTATAAGAACTTTCATCCAAGCAGTTTGGGGAATGAAACTTCAGCTTCGATCTATTCATTGTCCAGATCTATTCATTGTCCAGAAAATGGACATCGGAGCGCTCTAGGGTTAAGAGCCTCATGCCTTCTTTTCTTTTGTTTTTTTAAGGAAGAGGACTAAGGTAGGACCACCCGCAACCGATCACTAAAGCAATTTTAGACATGATTTGATGTAGTGCAACACAAAGCAATATTTTTAGAGGTGCAATGATAGAAATGCTAGGGATTGCAAAAACTTTGGTAGTTTTATCGCATGAATTGAAATCATCATGAATTTTCCAAGGCAAAAAGTGCACTGGACCTATTGCCAATCTTTAGACTTTTCCAATTCCGATCACTCAAAAATTTACTTTTCCACTAATTGCTTCCTACTTTCTTGCGCACTAAGTTGGGACATGTGTCATCAACTTTCAAATCCCAACCTTGAAAGATGAAAAAAAAACATTCTAGCCTTGGTTGGAAATTAGTCAATCTACAATTGGCTATAGGACACTGGTTGGTAATGGGTGGTTCTACCTTATTATAGAAAGAAGGAAAACAACGAGGAAAAAACAATCAGTCCAGCTAGAAGAGCCTCATATATTATATCACCATTCTTCTCACAATTTGAAGCACCCACTGTGCTGGCCAATAACCAAATTGTTGGGCAGAGTGTTAAATCGTGCCAATGAACTGGGCCTCGCAAGCTAGATTTACAGCTGGGAAAAATGCAGGAATGTTTTATATTTTGCAAATTTTATTTTTTGCAATTTCTGAATTCACATTTGCAATGAGAGACCCCAAATTAGCTAAGAGGGCTAGAGAACATACCCTAGTGACGGCTCAATCTAGGGGGCTTTTATTTACTTTTACCCTCAAACATTACCCTGAGGGTAATAGTTTCGTTGGCACGATTTAACACTCTGCAATTGTTGGGGCAGCAGTTCACCATACTAAATCTTGTGCACACTAATTAATTAATCCTTGTCCTCCCCTCAGTTTCAAATTTCAGCATCTTCTACTTACGTAAACTATCCCCCATTTTTGAATTATCACAGTGCACAGTGCGCGCATTTGACGTCTCACCTAAAAAGTACRTTATTACTAGCCCCCCTCAATTCCTCCGCTCAGTCATTCATGTCACTGTTGAAAGTACCCCCCCCCGCCATAACTACCCTAGTAAGACACAAAGTTACATGCAAGGAGATAAGTCCAAGTTTGATGAAGTAAGACGCAGACAGACGACTACTTATCATGTGCGAGGCCGGAGCCAAGGACAGAAGAGTATCAATATGAAAATAATTAAAGTATCACTTTTACTTTCGTCAAAAAAAAGAAAAAAGAAAAAGAAAAAAGAAAAAGAAAAAAAATAATTGTGTGTACAAAATCAGGGTGCAGGAAACCACTGGACCCAAGGACTGGACGTGTTTTGTCCCATTTTTATGATTGTTTCAGATCTATTCAATGTGGGTCTTTTCGCTCGCTTCGTGGCGGGCGGAGGCTTGTTCAGTTTTTTTTTCATGGCTGACAAAGATTCTGCAGCTTCTCAGTCTGCTGCTCGAATTGGAAAAAGTCCCCTTCCAGGACCACTGGCAAGTGATGATTTTCTGCACAATTTAAAGTAACCAAAACTAACAAAACTAACAACCTGTTTCCATGGCCATACCTTTCACGTATTTGGTTACTTCCATGATCGAATAACTTAATCAATGAGTCATTTTTATGATATTTTTTTCATCAAAGTGTTTGTATTTTGGTTTTGAATCACTTTGTAGTTTAAAGTTTTTTCATTTGAGTCTGTTTAGAAATCAAATCTCACCTCCAAATGTGTTTTTGAGAAGATTTTAGCACCTTTATTCAACACTAAAACATTATAATCTTTCAAACTAAACAGTCAAAAGACCCCAAAAATTTTCCACAACATCTACAACATGCACACTACAATATGGTACGGTTCAGATCTTTATAACTTGATTGAAATTTAGACTTTTAACACTTGTAAAGGGAGGATGCTTTCAAGCATGGTTGGACCTTGGGCGTTGAGGGGTTAAGGTAGGAGGTCCATAAAGCGCCCATCTAAGGGCAAGGTGAAACTGCTTGAAATATTTTTCATAAAATTTCCCTTGAAAGACAAGTGGAATTGGCATCTTACCCAAGTCATTTCATATTTTTTTGGAGCTTTGTGGAATTAGTTCTGATTTTTTGAACTTGCAAAAAAGTGCATTTCAATGGGCTCTAAACCCGGCCACCTCCTCAAATGTAGATTGCTTGTACATTGGAGAGTGCGAAATGTACCTTTAGAGCTAGATCGGTTTTAGAACTTGCTCCATTTTAGGACCTCCTACCTTATTCCCTCAGTCCCACTAAAATCTTCCTCATCAGGCTTATTTTTAGTCTTTGCAAGAAGAATATGGGAAGCTCTTAGTGGGATTGAAGGAGTGCATGTTATGTAACTTGCCCTTTTGGGACTTGAAAAAAAATTCTTTGACTGATTAAAGGCCATTAAAATCCGGAGAGGCTTATTCTACGATTTTAGAGGCGAATTCCCTGGTAGAATTTGGTTGATGATTCAACAGGCCAATTCCGATAAGCCTCCCCATATTTTAATATAAGAGAGCAGGCCCTAGCTCGCGCAGACTGGGCTTGTCCTCCGGGCTCGCCTAGGCACGCTTGCCAAGACATAATCGTCCCTGTAGGGCCTGTTCTCTATTACAAAAACTGTAGCTAATTAACACCCTTGGTCACAGCTAAGGTAAACTACCCAAAAATGAAAGCCAACCCATCAGTGTGGGCCAAATTGTAATGGTGGTGTACATTTCAGAACTTCAATGTACACAACCATTACAATTTGGCTGGCCCGCAATGGGCATTTGGCCAGTAAAGAGGTAGTTTATCTTTTTTGCAATTAAAAATAGAGAAAATTTGAGAGGAAATCAATGCCATCCCTAGTACATGGTTCCTGGCAAGAAAATAACTTAGAAGAGTCGGGGCTATCATTTTGGGGTAGGGACCATCCGAAACACCCAGATTAACTTAGACAAAAGTTTCTTCGACTCTAAGGTAGAAGCACCAATAACTAATCATTTAACCCCTACAAGAACAAAGCTTTTTTTTTTTTTGCAAAAAAACACTCAAAACTGCCATTTTTATAGCAAAGAAAAAAAAAACTTGAAAATTGTTTTTTTGCACATCTAACCATAGGATCTTACACTTAACTAGTATGTGAATATGTGATAAAAATTTCAGAAATTTTGACAGCACAAATTGCAAGATATTTGCGTTTAAAGTTAAAAAAATAGGTTTTGCAACACATCAATGGACTAGATTATTTGACTTTGAACCTTCTTAACTTTAATTTTTTTCATTACAGAGTTTTGAGCTTTAAATCTTTATGGTGAAGAATTGAGTTGAGAGTCTAGAAAAAAATAAGCTAATACTGAAAGCTAAAGTATTATTCTTTAAGAAATTGTTAAGTAAAAGTAGGTACAAGATAGAAGAAAAATCGAAATTACTAATATCCTTAAGATGGAATTAAAATGCACTCATCCCAATGGTGAGATTGTTTTAGCAAGAAGATAAACCATGTAGAACCTTTTTTTTATTAAATAGTAAAAATTGCATTAGGAAACAAATCCTACAACTTATTTTTTTCCAGAAAGATGATTATATTGCCCAAAGAACAAGATTGTCTGTAACTTTCTCATAACAAGTCCAAATGGAATGAATTAAATTCTTTCTATGTAGGCAAAAATATAATCTATGAGAAAAAAAAATTTTAAAAATTTAAATTTTAAAATTTTAAAATTGTTTTTTGGCTACCTTCTGTCCCTTGTATTGAGCTTATTTGGGCATAACTTTTTTTCCCAGGCATTGATTGAAAAAAATTTATATTCCCACAAAGCTAATTAGTTTTTCCAATCTTCAAAAATAATTCAAATAATCAGGACAAAAATGGAGACTTTAGGTACCTGCCCGAAATCCCATTTGTCCCCATAGGAACAATGGTCCTTTTAAAGGTTAAGCTATTTTTGAATAGATGGTGAGGAGTAAAAGCTAATGGAAATTTTTTCCATTTAGGGAGATAAGGAAATATGGTGATAGCTAATTCTTCAGAATTTTACTTTCAAAATTGAAGTTATTGTGAATTTTGGGAGCCAAAAAGCACTCTTTGCCAATAACCAATATATATCTAGAGTCTTCAAATTTCGATCATTCAAGAACTACTTTTCCACTCACTACTTTGGGACATGAGTTCCACCCTACAATTGAAAATATGTCATCTTGCAGGTTGGGTATTGGGCATGTTTGGTAATTATTATTTCTACCTTATTTGGTTTCAAGGTGTTATCCAAGACCTCAACTTCTATCTTGGAGAATGGAAGTGGAAGTCAGATTCATCTTCCAATACCTATTCCTTCTTCATTTATTCTACTCGTCTTGGCTACCAAGTTGGCTTTCACGCAAAATCTTCTCTCTTTAGGCTTCTAAATAAACTTGCAAAGTTGAAGTTCATTGAATAGGAGTCCAAAAACGTGATTTAAGTAAATTGGAGCAAAAACATACTTGCAAAATTCCATTGCCAATTGGAGCTTGGTCACAAATTTCCTTCTAAAGTGTCGTAGTTGCTAGGTCTTTATTAGGAAGACTATGGAGCATGTATTACAATCTTATTGCTAGACTTGAAAGTTGTGGGGCAAATCCTAGGACATCAGCTAGGCATTGGAGTTGCAAGAGTCTTTGAGCTAGGGGAAAGCCATTACTGGTATCATTCCTAGCTCTTTTGACCAAGATGGTCAGTACTTGCTTTTCAATTTCATCTTCAACATTATCAACAACATTTTTCATTCTACCATCCTTTGCAGACTTTGGTGTGCATGGAATTGTTGAATTACCTTATCTTTGACGATGCAAATATTAATTCCACTCAAATTTGAGTCCTTTGGTGGAATTTTAATAAGCATGGCTCATACAAACCACAATCTCTGAGAGAGTTTTGCCTCCGAAAATCACCAAGATCTTGGTTGTGACTAGATATGATTCATTAGTCGAAGAAGCCACAATCGTGCACAATTATTGAGTTTCAATTGTTGAATCTTATATACCGCCGTGGAATTGTTCCTTGTTGGTTTATCATGTTTGGGCTCTAAATTGGCTCACATGTTAAGGTAGGAATAAGAAACCACGAGTTTCGGCATGGCATTAGTCAGATGTTTTTTGGACCATTTAGAAGACCGTGAGTTCCTGGGTTGTGGAAACGCATTGGGAACTTTGGGAACTTTGCCATGTAGCCAATCTGACGTGGCAGAGAGACTGCCATGTCACATAATACTAATTGATTAATTTTTTTGATTAAATATTAAATATTTAAATAATATTTTTTTGGAAGAAAAAAAAAATTCAATCAATTTTCAATTTTTTTATACTTTCTAAGATTTTTGAATCTTTTTTTTTTTTTTTGAAATTCAAAATTTCAGACCAACAGTCAATGGTTCCTTGCGCAAGGAACAGTTTTGGGGAACAACCCAAAAAAACTAATCACGCTCTTAGGTGGTTGTCTTATCCTAATAAATAGTCAATACCCCTAGAGTACCAGAAGACGTCACCTTGAAGCCACTAGAATGGCATCATCTTTCTCTCTATATTACTATGATCAAAATTTATAAAAATAACATATAAATATATATTTTTATAAAATGTATACAATTACAATGTGACACCGCAATGAGGCACCATCAAAGGAGACAAGATCTAAGGTAGGAGGTCCATAAAGCGCCCATCTAAGGGCTGAAGCTGGATTTTGGCAAGCTGCTTGAAATAATTTTCAATAAATTTTCCTTCAAAAAAAAGTGGAATTGGCAACTAACCCAAGTCGTTTCATATTTTTTTGGAGCTTTTTGGAATTAGTTATGATTTTTTGAAGTTGCAGAAAAGTGCATTTCAATGGGCTCTAAAACCGACCACCTCCTCAAATGTAGACTGCTTGTACATTGGAGAGTGCAAAATGTACCTTTAGAGCCTAATTGATTTTAGAACTTGCTCCATTTTAGAACCTCCTACCTTACCACTACTATATTGAGACTATCACCGTACTAACTACTTAGTCAAGGCTATAACTTTTTATGAAAGATGAATATTTTTACCAAGAACTTAAATATCAATACTATTCAAAGAGAAAAAATTCTAAAAAGCATAGTTGGTAAAAATATTCATCAACAGTAAGAATGTACAGTACAGCATTTTAATATCAATTAGTGTAGATGATACAAAATACACTTTTTACAATGTMAYACYAAGTTGAATASAAAATGGTTGATACCCAKCAAAAGAAACTTACTGAAATTGTAGGTTCAAAAATTATATTTGTCATGGATTCTGTCTCCAAGCTTATAATCAAGAAAAGTAGCCATTTTGAATGTACCAAAAAATTAGACAAAACAACGTGCAAAATATGCAAAATATTGGGACCAAAAAGTAGTGCAAAAAAGTATGCAAAACAATTCAACAAAGACTTGGGCAAAAAATAGGCAAAACAATTTGATTTTAAAATGTTTTACAAGAAAATTTTGAATCAATTTTTGAATCAATTTGATTATGCGTTCAATACAATCAAAAGCTTCAAAARCTTCTTACACTCTCTTCTTGGGATTTGGTGTAAATAAAGCTTTAGAGGTCAAATTGTTTGAATATGAGACAAATGTGCATGATATTCCAAACTATCATGAAAAGAGGGTTAGATTAACCCCTAAAGAATGTTGAAAACATTTTGCCCTCCCTATATATAATGTGCATTTCAGGATACCAAGATGTATTTCAAGATGTCACAAAGCTCGAATCAACTTGAATTTTTTTAGAAACTCATAAAGTTTCAATGGACGAGCCATAAATTATATTTTTATGTGTAAGGACTTTGCTATGCAATTTTAATAAAATGTTGTTTATACAGAATAGATAGAAATGGAGCAATTGTACATATATAGTCACTTTGTAAAGGCGTGGATTGTGGAAGGAAGTTCAAATCATGTGATGATTTTTGCATGCATAAACATGTTAGGTGTAAGGGTGAAAATGCATTCTTTTTGTAATAAACATAACTAAGTAATGTAGTAAATTGCTTTATAAGATTGGGGTTGAAGACACCATACAATTGGTTCATATAAGGATGGCAATGTGCATACAAGTGCGTTGATTAAGTGTGGGAATAGTGACCTTGTAGCACTTGGACACTTATTTTTTTTAGGACACAATGACAATGAATGGATCTAAAAATGGAAATGGTTTGCCATTAGCAATATGTAGAGTGATTGCATGCTATGTTGATCACTTTTTGTAAGTATTACACCCTACACCTATGTATGAAGTCATCTTGTGGTATTTTGAATACACCTCACATGCTTCACTAGTTTGTATAGCATTTAAATAGAACATGCATATGCTATCATAGTAGTGAATGTTCAYATTCATGTGGCATGTAGTGGTCCATAAAATATATCAAATACATTAGGGGTACTAATTTTTGAAATAAAAATTGGACAATTGCATCTTTACATGACACAACTATTCACTTGCAACTATTGATTGTTCAATCCTATATCCAAGTTGTTTGCCTTATTAAATTCAAGATAGCTCACATTTTGAGTTCACATTTGGTTTTCAAGGCCACTTTCAGGTCTCAATTCTGTATAGAGGTTAACCCCTAAAGTCCCATTGTCCACTCGGGGAACAAAATGGATTTTGGGCAAGTTCCTACAGTCTCAATATATGTCCTAATCGTCTGAATTTTTGAGAGAAGATAAGAAAACACATTAACTTTTCAAAAATATAATTTTTATTTCAATTGGAGTCCAGGAGCAAAAGTTATTGCACAAAAAGCCCTATTTTGGGGTCAGCGGGCAGAAATTAACAATTAAGAAAAGTTTAAATTATTTAAATTTTTTTTTTTTCAAATGATTTGTATTTTTGCCTACAATAGAAGCTTTGAATCATTCCATTTGGATTAGTTATGCAAAAGTTATGGACAATCTTAGATTTTAGACAATTACAACATCTTCTTGAAAAAATAACTTATAGGATTCATTTTTGACCTTAATTTTCACAATTTTTCAAAAAAAAAGCTTCACAAGGTTAAGATATCTAACTAGAACAATTTCACTGTCAAGATTAGTGTATTTCAATTCCATCTTAGAGCTATTAACAATTTAGAATTTCCTTCAATCAAGATTAGTGTATTTCAATTCCATCTTAGAGCTGGAATTCCAATACCAAAGTCATGAAATTAAGTCAATGGGGCAGCTCAAATGATTGCAAACTAAGTCTTTGAGACCTTATCGTGGCTAGCCAATGATGAGAATATAATCATTGACTAAGAGAAGCTATTCTTTCAATAGTTAAATAAACAGAAGATGAACCAAGATTAATATTGTTCGGTTGTAGTTGCTTGTGATACCTTAGCAATCTGCTTCACATTGATGACATACTTGGAATCATCAGTGTTGGCGTTGATAATTTTTGTGCACCTAGCAACCTGCCAAAAGCAAAAAACTGAGACATTACCATCCAAGTGTTACATATGATAAAACACAAGACCTTGCAAAACTGAAAGGCAACTAAGCATGCTTAGGGCTGCGTACTAAATTTACCTGCAATGGTTGTTCCTCTTGCATCATCTGTTTATCTGAAACAAGATCCCATTGACTAGGCACTGCCAACCCGGTGTCTGATTCCTTAATTCCTGCTCAGACGACGATACAGTTGACTGTCAGTAGGGGGATAATGTATGGTAACATCWCAAGGGATATGGCCATGAAGTAATCTTCTCAACAAGCACAGGTGCAGAATACTAYTTAACATCATTGAGGAAWGMAGTTTCATTCAAATTTCCCACTTTTAATAAAGAGAATCCATGGATATCCCATTATAATGTTACAATGCAATAGCTCGCACATGTTCAATACCGGTAACCACAGTTTTCGAATGATATAACAGGGTATGGGGAAAATAAGCCTACCACACAAGTCATTGACCTTCTTAGCCATCTCTTTGATGTCCTTCTCAGTTTTCTTAATAAGGTTGGCATATGGACCCAARCCCTGCAATAGCAAACGTCCACATCAATACTACTGTTAAAAATAGGCCAGAACCTCAACAACGAGCTGAAACTTAACCCTCAGGAAAACCCTGCACAACAAGAGATAGAAATGCAGTCCCATATGATTGCTTCGCAGATTTGCTTCGGCACAAAAAATCCAGTGAAATATCCAGCATACGGTAAACAATTTTCGCTTTGATGATCTTGAAGGTAAAGTGGTCAACATTTCAATCATAGGAAGCTAAGTGCAACTATGGTAGAGTGTACTATTTGCGTCCCTTAAAGCATTGGAACCCATACAGAGTGTAATATTTGGGAGATGTTTGGAGCAGTGGAGATCATTGCGTATAAAAGACACATATATTGAGAGAAATATTTATAACTACGTATAAATTCTAATGTAATTTCAAAGTGGGGGGTACGGTAGTAGAACACTATGATTGACAGCAAAAAAAAAATATTTCCATTCAAAGATCAGTGACCACAAACATTTTAAAAAGYCGTGTTTATCAGCCCAACCACTGGCTAATTAGCCAAATCAAGTGTGTGAGTAGATGAGTTGCAGTTGATAACAGGGGTCACTGCAGGAGACGGGATCAGGTCCCCAACAGTACAGTGTCCCCGTCTTAGAAAAAACTCTTAACAGTCATTTCAACTCCAAATTATAATACGATACTTGGGAGCCGAACACGTGAAACAGTCATCTCTCACCGAACTMTTGTGATAAAGAAAACGAATCTTTACACAGCATGGCCACCAAGCTAAATCTCCAAAATCAGCAATAAGATGTAGAAATAAAAACGTCTAAAGCTCAAACAAGTGCGGAAAGATAGAAAGCACACAACTCGCGTGCAATCTAAAACATTCATAAGCGCTTGCCCTACTCGAAATGAAACCACCACGTCCCCCAAAGTCGATTCAATACCGGATCTACCAAGRGTTACAAATTTCGTTGTCCCACCAATTGCCATTGGAAATAACCAAGCGAATAGACACCAGAAAAGACAAATAATCCTCCTAACGATCGCTCTATAACCTCATCTCAATGKCAACACGGATAAACGAAATCACAAGCATGTGGACACCGAGCAGTGCTGCGCGAACTTTCGACGGATTCTCTAATGCCATTATACGGGTAGCATCTACACCTAGACCAGGAAAAGTGATCATCACACCACCAAACTCAAAATCATTGTGAAAATTCCACTTCTTTTAAATTGCACGCAGATTGTTGACACCTCTATTGTTCGGCAGTCGTTCGCGGTAAAGAATTCTTATTTTCGCATTTCAAGGGTTGKTTCTACAATTTAAATTTGTGGCCACGTCGTAGGAACACTCAGGTGCACGAGCTACCATCAACCGAAARGCCGATTCAACACTGGCTCTAACTAGGGTTACAAAATTAGTCGTCACCATCAATTATTTCCATTCAAAGTAACCAAGCACCGACACCAGAAACAAAAGAACGATCGCTCGAGTTTCCATAACCCTAGCTCAATGCCACCGCGACGAAACGATAGCACAAGCACATGAACGCCAAGCAGTGCAAGACTTCAACCGATTCTTTGATGCCATCACAGWGGGTAGCATAAACGCCAAGACCAGGCAAACAGGAGAAAATCGCGAAGCAGGAAAAATCAAAGAAGGGCGTGAAATTGCAGACGTACATAGGTTTTGAGGAGGGCGATGTCGTCCTCATCGAGCGGAGGCGGGTTCTTCTCCTTGAGGAGATCGTCGGCAATGTCCGCCATGGTGCACAAAGCTCAAAGGAGAACGGCTATGGCGTTGCGGAGCGAAGGGGATGGAATGGGGTTAGGGTTTCCGGCGCGGAACAGAGAACAGAAGCAGTATTGAGATCAAAGCTTTGCGGGTGCTTCGTCCTAAATGACGAGCGTGACGAAGACGAAGACAAAGTACTTGGAGATGAAGGGTTCTCAAAATCAATGGTGTGAACGAAACCCTTATTTGCTCAATCATCCATTTCATCCATTGTGACGATGAAAGTTTTGAAAAGTGCTGGTCATCCAACAAATATTCATGAGGAAGCTTCAAGAGAAATTGTTGATTGTGTAATGTATTGTAGGAAAGAAGAAAGAATGATGTTTCTATATGAATTTCATGCAATTGATATTCATTGAAAAAGCTATGAGAGGAGTATAATACTTCACAATAAAAGTAAAAATATTCTACATAATATTCTTCATTCAATCAATATTAATTGAGGAAATTCTTAGATGAATTGAGTAAGATATCAATGAATAGAAGAAAGATTGTTTAATATTATATTTGAGCAAGAACTATTTTTTTAAAGATTTTTTTAATCAATTTTACTATTCTTCATTTGAACACTTAGTAATTTACTCCTAAACATTCTAATGTTCATATTTGAAATGATGTACAATGTGCATCTCCTAATAAACTACCAATTTTGATTATTTAATCTTTAAATGACACGAGCATCAATTTATTATCAATGAATGACATTGGAACTGTCGGACTTGAAAAAATAGTTTTTCATCTAGGGGTAGTAGACTTAAGATTGTGCGCCATTGTGTAGTGCAATAATTAACCTCAATCAATGGACTCATATTTTTAGAGAAGGCCACATTTTGTGAACGCTACCATAGCTAGGTTTACACTTCCCATCTCAAAATTTCCATGGCTAGCTACTTTCTTTGTTGACTTGAGTGGCCTTTGACATCCTTTTTTTAGAGTTGGGGTGGGCACTTGTGCACACGACTATAACGGGCAACTAAGACCATAATTGGTAGGTGAATGTGACAATTGGCATCCTTACTACTATTCACAATTGTCTAGTCTTCTCTAACAAAAAGATTTCAAGAAGCATGTTCTCTCATATGCTTCAATAAATTCTTGGATGGCTTTATAAATTTACAGTCATCTTGCTCATGCACAAACTTTCCTATTTATATTGAGGACACAAAATTGTCCACACTATTGTTGTTAGTATCCCTAACCAAACTTCCACTCATCCATTCGCATACCAACATGCCTCGAAATAAAATTATAGAACTCAATTTGCCTCCTCCCCAAGTCCACCTTGGTATGCTATTCATGTTGTTGACATAGTTCATCATTTGGTCTAGACGCACAATGCTCAGCCCTAGCAAGTAGCAACATCATATGTTGCCTTTCTAAGAAGCATATGTTGAACTTGCACAAAGGTTTATTATAGCTATATAAGTGATGAATTCATCTAAAAAATTTGTAAAGAACAAAAATGTTACAAAATATTGCGTTTTTGAAAACTATAGAATTGTGAAAAACTTGAATACAGACTATTTCAATGCAAAGATGTATATTTTTCAAAAGACTGTAAATTATTTAGTTTATGCCTTCGAGAATTAATTAGATACTATAATTAACACCAAATTTTTAATTATAATTAAAATAATAGATAGAATATTAAAGTGAAAAAGGACAATTTGGCACCATAAAGGTTTATTTATATTACATGTATGATACCAATAGTTTCTAGGTGTTGATTTATTTACATTTTTCTTTGTAAACAATAGTTTGAGGTTTGGAATTTGGCGGTAATTGTTGCAAGAAAATCATTTGTTGAATTTTTTCATATATTCAAATATTTTACAATAAAATTATTTTATAAGTTTATCTACAAAAAATAACTTGAAAAAAAATTTTATCATCTTCAATTCTTTAGAGTTTTATACTATTAATAAACCATTATAATTAAATTTTGAACCAAATTCTTAATTCAAGAAAAATAGTGCATTAAAAGCTTACCAAAATCCACAGGTTTGGGTCTAACGTTGGTTTGAATGATAATTGAAATTATATATAATTAGTTTTTCATAAATCAAATATTAATGATTCCACATTTCAAATCTTTACAACCAGTTGCAATGTGGAATTCCCAAAGTTGGGGAATTTGGTACTTTATTTCATAATTGTCAACGATACAATAATTATAAAGGATTGTTTTTRGATTAGAAATGCCAAAAATCTGAAGTCAAATATATGTATACTGTTAATATTTTGGAAACATCCCTTACACTTGAGATATACAATAAGAAATATTGGACTTGCTTGTAATRAATAATGCAAAGATTGATCTCATAKATAGCAAATGYTGGCACTCTTTGAATGTGTAATACAAAGACTAATATCTTCAAGGAAGTTGTTATTCTATGAATGCACAATGTAAATCAAAATGTTTATGAAGATGCTAGCTTTCTTTGAAAATACTTATCTCTACAAAATTTGAATGAAAGAAYTCATGATTCGAAYCCCTTGAACTTCATTTCAAAGYTCATGTTTGGTTTKGTTTAATTTTTAAGAGATTTCTTGTATAATACTTTAAAAACTTGCTTGTATTTTGACTTTAAGTGTTGCTTTCTACCTTCTTGTGTTYACATTCTTGTAACTTTAGATTAGACATTGGKGTGTGTGRATGTTGATTTTTATTGTCATTAGAGAGCATTCATTGCTCAAATTGCAATAGATGAAATTTAGAAAATTATTTKAGATTTGGAAATCTCTACAAGACCRAATAGGCATTGAAGGACCAATTGAAAATTTAGGTAGGTTCCTACAAAGTTAATATTAAATTAATTTTTTTCAATTTTTTCTAGAAGATGTGGATATGTAAAGCCTTGGTGAAAATATAATTTTTTATCCAATTGAGTACCTAGATAATATAATGATACAATCTAAAGTTTATTAGGCAAGTTGAGCAACTTTGGACAATATGTGAAAATCACTCTTCTACCTTTGAAGTTTGGCTGTGTGTAGGTAATATGAGTATAAAGTACATTCATAAAAAACACCATATGTAGTGCAAAAATCTTAATCAAGGATGAGCTAGAGTCTATTGGCCCAACTAAGCACAATAGAAAAAAATACTTTTTTTGTTAACTTTAAACTTTAATCTTTCAAATCCTTGCGGTCAAAGTTTTTGAAATTTTTCTTCACATTTAAATAGTTGTTTAACACAAATTTGTAAAGTTCAATTTCGAAAGAAAAAATCATTTTTGTTCTAACTATCCTAAACTATGATTGTTGTTGACAATTTCTCCTCAAATGTGCCCTAGTCTTTTAGGGGTTAACCTTGAAGTACTTCACAAGTAAGAATTGTAAGCATCACTAGATTTTACATTCTAATACATACAAAATGATAGTAAATTCAATAGATGCAACAATTTTGCAACAAAAATGCTTGTCTACCTTGCTCCATTATTCACCTTTTCAAATTCCCAAAGTTGTTTCAGTCAAAGCAAGTATATAGATAAAATCTTTAACAAATGATTATTATTGAAGATAGAGGAGTCAAAGTGAAAAAAATAACCATACCAAATTGGAGAATGAATGATCAATTTTGGGGGTGCAAAAAATTTGGACAATCCACCATTGGTATTGAGAGATTTAGAGTTTTTGATAGTGTATACAACATTGTTGACATCAACATATGAAACATGCGCAAATATAGTCCTACACTACTAGCAACCGGATAAAAGAGTCACTTCAAAGACCTTTGGATTTGGTGGACATGTTTTCCATGATTCTTACGGAGTACACAACAATCAACATTGAAAAATACATCTTCTCTAGACGTATAAAAATACATGATTAATACAAGAAACACTAGACAAGGGCATGTACAAAATCTTCCATTCCAAATTGACACGTTCAATTGTGCTAAATTCATG
Organism: Pleurozium schreberi; assembly: GCA_006891605.1. Classification (NCBI taxonomy): domain Eukaryota; kingdom Viridiplantae; phylum Streptophyta; class Bryopsida; order Hypnales; family Hylocomiaceae; genus Pleurozium; species Pleurozium schreberi. The sequence continues at coordinate 68,939 of VACF01002325.1, forward strand.
ATTAATTGACACTTACAAAAGAGTAGTTGAAGCCAACATCTACAACAAATGATGGAAAGAAGACTCAAAAGAAGCACATTGTTGAGCATAAAACCTAAAAGTACTCAGAAAATTTGGTTTACAAAATATAATACACCACATTTTTTTACAACAAGCTTTCCAAATAGTGCCTACCCATTTGTGCCATCTTTGTGTTTGGTTTCCCTTGAAAATACCACCAATGTTGTTCAAGACACAAAAGGGACACATCTTTTACAATTCTTCACATATTTTCTTGTAAAATACCAAGATTGACAAACATATTCATGTATAAACACACACAAGTGTTGCAAGCAATTATATTTTCCAATTACATTTTCCAAATTAGATTGTTACAATTCATTTCTATCAATTTAATTAGCAACCTCCATTTATAACTCCACTTTCAATTCCTCTTCAGATTATCAGTTATTTCTGTTTTTCTAACTCCAGAAACCAGTTAACAGTATCAAGTATCAACGGGGTTTGAGACCCTCTTCTGTTAATGAGCTGAGGAAACAATCACCCAGCTACTTCCAATGTRCAGTACATGAATGATGTCCAAGCTCAAAGAAGTATCCTAGTAATTCTCGAGAAAAAAGAAAGCTCTATGCCAGAAAGGTCAGTCCCTGTTTCCAAGAACAGACTCCTTCCACTGTCAAAATTGTGTCCCGATGCAGAGACATACAATCAATCACGTCTCCACATCAATTTGGCCGTGAAGTGCAATCCACTGCCATGCTCTATGCTCCGCTAAGGTTCTAAGATGGTTTCACAGTTTGTGAGAAACCATAGTGCCAAGTTCGACTTTTAAGACAACTGTGGCACTCTCTAGTTGACTGGTCAGAAGACGGTAATAAYCAGTAACTCTTCTATTCAATCTCTTCTCTTCAATGCAAGTCCTAGGAGCAACAAAAAAGCAAACGTATGGATTCAAGGAAACAACATTGTGTCCACCCAGCTCTAGAAGGGTATCGAGTCCRTTAATCAAAATAGTCATCATCATCATCATATTCATATTCACGGTGGATGTTGATGACTTGCTGAACCTCACCATAAGTTTCAAGCTCTGAAACATCGGCGCGGCTRCCAAGGAACAAGGACAGTCGTTGATGCAGATGTGTGGGTTGAATTTCCAAAATCCGACGCCTCCCATCTATAGCCCGTCCACCACCGTTTTCCACTAAGAAACTGAGGGCATTGGCTTCATGTATGAGGTGCAGGTGTGCACGAGGGTTCATGGCAATGCCACCGTATAAGATTGTTCGATGAAGGTCAGCGACTAAGGAAGAGATATACTTGGCAGAGTATCGTCGGGCGTTCTGACCGCGTCCTTGCCGAATGGTGTCTACATATTGGCGTAAACCTTCGGGCCAATCGAAATACCTTCCATCGTTAATAGARTACACGTTGCCTGAAACCATACACCAATGAATCAAGGGTGTCAAACCACATGGTTGCAGACCGAATAATATGCGGAGACTTCGTAGGAAGATATATTTATACATAATGATGTTCCATGATATGAGGGAACTACAAGACTTCGAGGGATACTGCACTTTCGTGAGAACGCAGACACTTCAACGAATACAAATACTCAGTCTAAGTGGTTGGCAGGGGGGTTGAAAGAGAAACCTCGTTCAGGAATTCGAATATCCGGGTGGGTCAAGACAAACTCTCCAAAATCGCTGTCYAAAGTGAATCCATGTAAGCCCGTCCCAACAGAGAAACACATCATGGTCGCTGACGAGTAGATACCATAACCGGCTGCCACGAGCCTCTCCCCTCGTTGCATCACATTGATGGCCGCTTTCTGTCCCAAGGGGAGATGATCGGCTTCCCGCAGCCGGTAGTAGATGCTAAACATGGTGCCTGTAGGAGTGAGCTCATCGAAGTTTTGCGACCCGTCCAAGGGGTCGAACACTACAACGTAAGGGCCGTCGCCAAACCATATAGGTGCCTCATCCTCTTCCGAAGAGATGGCTGCCACTTTGCCTGAGCTTCTGAGAGCCATTTGAAGTATGTTGTTCTGCCTGCCAGCAAAGTGTGAGCATTGTTAGTTCAACGAGATCCCGTTTTCCAATTGTTAAATTTCCACACAAATTTCCCTAGATATGATCCACCCTGGATTCCAGTCTGACCTCTCCACCACCGTGTAAAAATTGCAACAGCTTCTTCAATGGAATTCGACTGTTTCGGGAACTTTTAGAGAGCATCATAAGGAGAGTCCGCTCCGTGATTCGTAGAGAGCCTCCCGATGGTCATAATGATTATACAGAAGCCGGCTTCTGAACAATCACTCTAAGCATAAGAGAAACCTCCAATAAATCATGTAAAAGACTCTCATTATAATGCTGTCTACAAGCTCCTGAATCAGCTCAATTCCAGTGAAGAAGCTGTTGCAATTTTTACATGGTGGTGGAGAGGTCAGACTGGAATCTACGGTGGACCATAACACAAAACAAATTGTTATGTGCCACAGGGAAAATTGAAACTCTACCAACAATAACAGTGAATGAGTGAGCAGAACGAAAGCAACGCACCGAAAGAATCCGTAGCGACCGCGGATCCTCCCGCTCCCGACCTCCAACAGCAGACTCATAAGCCGAAGCRGAAGACGTCAATTCCTTCGGTGACGACAGAACCACTCCAATATGCTTACACGCCGCTTGGATATGCGCCATRAGCACCACCAAGTCCACATCCACATTGGAGCCTTCCGTCCCCAGGAACGCCGTCAGCGTGATCACACCCTCCGCGTTCCGAGCCGCAGCATACGAACTCAGAGGCGCCCTTCGATAATACGTCTGCTTCGGCGGTGGTGTCGCTCGTCGAGCTCTCGTGGGAGCGGAATTGCTGAACCAGCGGGAAACAGGGGAAGGTCGGTGGGGCACCTTCACCACGGGCGGGGAAGCGAAGTAGGTGTACTCGGAGCTCGCAGGCGGTGGTTTCTGAGGCGGCATTTTCTGTGAAGGTCGTCGGATGAGGTAGGCCAAGAACCTGGACAGAAGCGATGGCGATGGTGGTGGAGGAGGAGGAGGAGGAGGAGGGGATGGGGGAGATTCTTGGGGTTTGGAGAAGATGGTTGCAGCGGGTTCATTTCTTGCATTATAGCGGTGGGTAGCCAAAGGGACGAAGCAGATTAGGAAGAGGACTAAGTAGGCGTTCATGGAGAAGGCTGGAAGAAATTCTCATCCAACCCCTCCCAATGCTATGCCTGCACGGTACTCGTAATCTCTAGACTCTTAGTRTGGTCCAAGGCCTTGAATGCTTCCAACAAGTGCAAATGGCGACCTCATCCACTGGCTCCCACGATCTCGTCGCTGCCTCGTCCAGTCTCGACTGCCATCGCTCCTTGCACTTCGCCATTCAACCAATACTCACAAGATCCCCATTCGTATCGGCAGTTGAGCCTTTCACAAGCTCCGGTGAACTTAACTCGCAGCTTCATTGATACTCCACAAGAACACGATTCCCGAGAACTGTGACTTCACATTGCTAGCAATGTTCTTGAAGCGCGGCTTTGAGATTGCCAATGGCGCAATGTCAGCGCACATGCACTCTACTACTTCAACATCCTCAACTACTTCCTGCTCGCCAAGCTCTCTCTGAAGAAACAAAAAGAGAAATCGCACTAGCAATTAGCTACAACAATCAAACCCCTACTAGAAACCACCACACCAGCTTCCTCCTTCACCGCCTTTCCCTTCCAAGCCATCACGACACTTCAGCTAMGCATCCCAAGCTAACAAGAACCATCACTAGCACTCTCTGTTTTCTCCTAATGCCCCAAACCATCACTACCAYCGACTCACAACTCAAAATTCACAGAAATGCTCCCGTCAAGCTTCAAACAAAACAAGCACTGCAAAGAACTCACAGTCATTCAAGGCCGTCCCGTATATTAGAATTTTCACAGCTCCTTCGATCTAGTGCTATTTCCGTTCTTCAGCTCCTGAATCTCCTGAAAGCAGTCTTGAAAGCAGTGAATGATGCTCCAATCTCCAATGAATTCATGCAAACCGTGGACGTCCTCAATGATGCACAAATATTCGTCTCGGTGATGGCGAAGAAGAAGAGGCAGAAAGACTCATTACAGGCAGGGTGACATTACTCCTTGTGCTCAGTCGTCGTCTGTCTGCTGGCTATGCTGGAAGGTCGGATATTCGTCCAACGAAAGGCGAACGAGGATGGCGCGTTTGGACGGAAGTTGGGGTGGGGGCCTTCGAACGAAAGGCGAACGAGGATGGTGAGTTTGGACGGAAGTGGAAGGAAGYTGTTGAAGTTTCAAGTTCAAATGGCCATATTACGGCGCTGGTTCCTGACAACCATTTCCATAGTGGGTATTGGGTCAAATCAATGGCCGCTGCAGTACTGGCGGGCTGGTACCCTGCCTGGTACCCTGTCTGGTACCCGTACTGCAGGAGGGGTATCAAAGCTTCACCTGAACAAACAAAACCTGCGGTTCTTTTTTGGAAATTGTGTGAATATGGCAGGATTGCAGAAAACCTACTTATTCTGTCCCTAAAAGCGAGCCTTAAAAAATCTAATGAAAAAATAGATGCTTGCTGCACACTCTTCAACATGGGGATCAGGACTTTTCTTTTAGCTTTTTGAGGAAGTGATTGAATTTTTCTACACACATTTTTCTACACAGACTCCTTCAGTCCCAATAAAAGCTTCCCCAAATTCTTCTGGCAAAGACTCTAAATTAGCCTAATTAGGAAGCTTTTAGTGGGATTGAGGGAGTAATATTTCTTCATCTATGCATCATTTGGACTCAAAAATACTTTTCAATCAGATTTTGGTACACTCTTCCACCCAAATTTGCCAACTTTACTCACATTTTAACCCCTAAAAACCCAAGGGTTTTGGTCAAAACATAGATGTGTTATAAAATATAAGTTCTATTACTTTTTTGAAGTTTGCATCAAATAAGATAATGTAAAGCAGAAAAAATAGAAAATATCCGTGCGGTCAAAATTATAAGAGTATTTTTAGATCCTCTCCAAATGAATTTTAAAGATATAACTGAAAAAATTCACTAAAAATACAATTTCGATCTTTAGCATTTGAATTTTTTTTTGATTCGTCAAAATTGTGGTTTGTAATGATTTGTAAAAAAATGTATAAGATCTAGTAATGAGAACACCAACACTTTCTTCAAATAGTAAGTTTTTCAACACTAAGCAAATTTTAAACACTTTGTGCTATTTCACTTCTAATTTTTGTTTGACCGTAGCGATCTTAGTTTTGAACATAAATGTTGAAAGAGAGCCTAAGCTTTCAAAAAAAGAAAATTGAAAAAAATTATTTTCCGCCCAAAAATTCTGCCCAAAGTTGGGTAGCGACCAAAATATAGTTGCTCATGCGTTTAGGGGTTAAACAATAATCGAAAAAATTTGGCAAAGAAAAGACTATTTTAATATGACCAAAGTAGAGGTTTATTTTGAAATGGTGCAATAGTTTGTCCAATGGTGCCTCCCTCCGAAAGGCTAATGTAGTTAATGAAATCAAATAAATAATTTTGAGAATTTACCAATTCAACTACAAACTCATATAACATTGTTTGCTGGTTGTATGCAAATGTTGGTGATAGACTTTACCTGACTTTAGTTGCAATTAGTATTTTTTAAAAGTATTTTTAAAAAGAAAAACTGTGCTACACACAATGATGGTTATAAATTCAAATTCGCTCCATCTCAAGTGATACTACCTTAACCCTTTGAGGACATTGCAAATTCAAAACCAAACCAATTTTCACATAATAGTCCTTGATTCTGAATGTGTTTGAGCTTAACTACGTTACTATAGCTCTACTAATTTTTTTTATTCCATTATGATTTTTTTTCAAATTGTCAATACTGTGGGGTTTGTGACACTTTGGAGGTAGAATCTTGAAACCTTAAAATACACTTGTCCTCTTTTTGGAGCTTATTCTATCAATTTTTTCTTGGTGTGAGCTCAAAGAATATTGTATTAACACCAGAATGCTTATTATTATAATCTTTAATTTTCTTTGAAAATTAATACTATTTTAAGCATTCTTATTATTACTATGATTTTACAATTGAATTATTTAAAAAATCATATAAATTTCCTTTCAATAAATTTTAATTATAAAAAATTGAAAATAAACTTTAGATACTTTTTACAATGTGAGAATTTATTTTTTAAATATACATTTTAGTATTCGAAAGAAAAATGATCTGACTAAGTGGGAAGTTTCAAGTTTGTTTATTAGCTTTTGGACGAAAAGGGAGGCTTTGCATCGACATAAGTTACATGTCAATAAGGTTGAATAGGGTCTTCGTAGGKTCTTAATCAACAAACAAGTTAGTGCTAGAACATATAGTCTCTTGTAGGGCACCTCCTTGTTTGAGACTAGACACTAACTGTTGTCCAAAATTATGCAATTGCATTGCGCTTAAAATTTTGTTGGATTGCATAGAACATCCTATTGTTTGTATATTACAAAATTTTATTTTTATGAATTTACATTTTATTGTTTGTATTCATGGATATGAATGTTACAAGCTCAAACAAATTGGTTTTGATAATTGATTGTATATTATAAGTAAAGGTTAAAGTTGACACACCTTGTGAATATATTTTTGAAGGAAATTTTAGTCTAGCAAATGCCCAAGATTAGAAGTATATCACAAGATTATTTTGTAGCCAAGGACAAAATATTAGAGATTTTATCATGACTATTATATTTTTATATACTGCTCAAAGTATATTTAACCAAAGATAAATGTTTCAAAACGTTGAAGAACATAATTACTTTAGTGAAGAAAATTGCACATACTTGTTCAAGAAAAAATTTATATGGACAAATATAAATTCCCTTGTAAACTTTTCAAAATTGCTAAAAATAATTTGAGGTTTGATATGGCTTTTTTTATCCCACAAGAATTAACCCAAAAGGATCAAGTGTTTGTTGAATAACCAATTGGGTAGGTTTGTAAGAAGTCAAGTTTATTTGAACCTTTCTCAAATTTTGACACAAAGTGTGGGTATATCCCCCGGTCCCCCCTTGGCCAAAATACAATTTTTTTCCCCCAATTGGATGCCTCCATCAAAAGTTATACTTTGTGCGGTTCTCTATGGTAGAGGGACCAGTAACCGATCAAATAAGCAATTATGGACATGATCTAGGGTAGTGGTAGGCAAAGCAAATATTTTCAAAGGTGCATTGATGGAAATGATGGAAATTGCAAAAACTTTGGTAATTTGATCTCTTACAGTGAAATTACTATGAATTTTGAAAGGCCAAAGTTGAGCTTGACCCATGATCAACATCTAGAGTCATCCAATTCCGGTCATTCAAGAACTACTTTCCCGCTCATTGCTTCCTACTTTCTTGCTCACTTATGTGTCATGAACTTATTGGTCCAAACCTTGAAAAAATCAAAAACACACATTTCAAGGAGAAAATGGAAATTTGTTCCAGCCTTGGTCGGAAATACAACACCCTATTGATTGGTAATGGGGTGCTAGTTAGTAATGGGTCCCTCTACCATATATAAGGTAGGAAGCTTCAAGCATTATGTACAAACCTCTTCTACTTCTCAAATTTGGTTTATACATAACAAACATGATTTAGAATGAACCTATCTAGTACATGCCCCATCTCTCATACAAAATTCTCACTCCATAAAAAATTAAAGTTTGTTTCCCCTAACAAACATAGGCAATTTTTTTTCCAGCCTTCAAAAGCTACAATCTTTCAATATAGATGCTTATAGATTTGGGGGAAAAAAATCCACACACTTCCATAGTTTTTTAGTAGAAAATTGAAAGTTTGAATTTTATTTCTTTGCAAAATCTTCTTCTCAAATCTAGACAAGATATTTAGTTAAAACTTATCACTTGGGAGCACTTTTCTTTCACTTTTTTTGTTTGATATGTTCCCCAATCTTTAAGAGGGTAACTAAGGTAGAACCACCCATTACCAACGAGTGCCCCATAGCCAACCATAGATTGACTTATTTCCAACCAAGGCTAGAATGGTTTTTTTTTCATCTTTTCAAAGTTGGGGCTAAAAGTCCAAGATACATATTCCAAAGTAGTGCAAAAAAAGTAGGAAGTAGTGAGTGGAAAAGTAGTTTTTTAAATGATCAGAATTGGAAGAGTCAAGAGATCGGTTGTGGGTCCAAAGCACTTTTTGCCTTTCAAAATTCATAGTAATTTCAATTCATGCAATAAAATTACCAAAGTTTTTGCAATCCTCATCATTTTTATCAACACACCTTTAAAAATATTTACCTTGCATTCCATTGCTTCATATTCGTCCAAATTCCTTATTTGGTTGGTTATAGGTGGTCATACCTTACCACTTCATTTTTGGAAGAACAATTTCCCCCAAGTTTTCGTAGTAATAATAAGTAAAACTTTTATCATACCTGGTCGCACACATGAACTGTCAACATTAAATCTCTTGAATGGTATTGCCGGTCACAATTTGCAGATACCCACAGTGACGAGCCTTTGAATGCGAGAATCGCACCATTGCAGGCGAAAATCCACACCATACTTTCGCATCTGTACGCGGTAGGAATACCATGAATGGATGAGTTCAGCCAATTTCAGCCTATAGGATATGGGGAATTTGTTGCGAAATTGAGCTTAATGTGTGCAAAAATAAGGACAAGGAAGAATTGGTAAACAAAAAAAAACATTTTTCTTGTAAATAATTAATATTTTATTCAATAAACATGTGCGCTTTTTATCTGGATCCATTCGTGTTTCATAGCTTCATCTAAAATGACCCCTATAGTGACGAGCATTTGAATGAGCAAATCGCACTAGTGCAGGCAAAAATCCACACCATATTCTTGCATTTGTATGCTGTAGGAATACCGTGAATGGATGACTTGAGCCAATCTCAGCCATCTAAATCTATTCTTGTTTCATAGCTTCATCTACAAATGGCTACCAAGGAGTGTGAGCCCATGAGCTTAGAAAACTACACATCTATGTAATAAGTGTATATACTATAGAAAACATCCATGATTATAGGATATATATGTTGCAAATACCCATATTATAGTTTTTTATAATACATACACCTTTTATAGTGTATGGTATCTATATTAAAAGTACCTATACTATAGGCTCTATGCTCACAAGCACGCATTCTTTGGCTCACATACTAGCACCCTTGTCTGTAAAATTTGTTCCTAATCAAGTGTAAGCAAATCAAGAGTGAGCCAATCAATTCTTTTTCAATCAATAATAAAGTCAACTATTGTCTACTTTAGGACACTCTATTGTACCATTAGATGAGGCCTCTTTGCTTATGGTATTCCTACCTTATCTTTCTAACCACCACGTCTCAAACTCGTTTTTCAACATCATGCACCAAATGTATACCATCACTTGTCAATAGTGGCCGGATTGACCAATCACAGAGTGGAATGTATGGAAAAACAGTCTTAACCCCTGAAGGACCATCATGTTTACAAGCTTAGATGGCTTGAACTGAGTGACCTTTCTTGATAAAATGATGAGTGGATCAAAATTTTGAAATGTTTTCAACAATTTGACCGTAAGATCCTTTCTTGTCACTCATTTATGTACATTCCTTCAAAATTTGGACTCTACAAGGGCATACTTCATGAGGTTATAACACTTAGAGTAGATTTCTTCTTCTTTTTAGAAATGCAAAAAAATCCATTTCCAATTTGGATTGCCCGCTTTGGAGTGGGTCAATTTTTATTTTCTTAAATTCACTACAACAAATGTAGTCCAAGTGTGGCCCTCCACTTAAAATTTCCAATATTGTCCTTCTTTCTGGCCATGCACTATGGATGCTCTAATGATAGAAACTATACTCAATGGCTTGAATGCATTTAGCTGTACCATATTTTCTCCCGACTTCTTATTTATTTATTTTTTTTTTGAAGCAAATGAAACTGAATTTTCCTCCCGACTTTCAAACTCAACAAATTTTTTTACCATTATCACCAACTTCCTAGTTCATCAAACTCATGTACCTATATTTGAGAAGAATTGACAAACTTTGAATTGAAGAATTCAAAGTTAGCTACACTAATAATGTTAATTAGTGTTTGTAACACTAATTACGAACTTGAACACTAAATGTCAATTGAATCAATAATGTGTACACACTAAATCTCAACTTGAACTCTAATTGCCATCACCCATGATGTTTTACACCTTCCAAATTTTACAAAGTTGATATTTAGTGTTTATTGAGAGTACCACCCTTTTTCAATTTCATAGAAAAAGAACCACATTTTATAGACTTTGGCACAAAAATCATGAAACAATGAAGAAGACATTTTCAAAAAGCCAACCATTTTATTACAAACAACATGTGTCCATCACATACAGTGCAAGGGTGAACACTAAATGGAAAGTGGTTGGAAATTGGTGTTCAAGGCTAAACAATATAGACTGCACTAATCTTCACTACACACTAATTAACATTATTAGTGGAGTGGAATAGGGAAAAAAAACGGTTGCAATTTGGAAACATCAACAAAAAAAAATCTAGTGAAAAAGTCTATAAATTTTTTATTTCGAGTAAAAAAATCGAAGAAATAAATAGACTCCATGCTTGAAAATCCAGTTCAATTAGGGAATTGAAGGAAATTAAAACTTGCCCAAGTAGGACATCAAAACCAACCCACCAAGTGGACCTAGCAGGCTAGATTTACCTCAGGGAAAATGCTGAATTTTTTTTATTTCCACGCATGACAAAATTTGCAAATTTTGAATTCATATTTGCAATCAAATAAGGTAGAAACACCCATTAGCACACGTGTACCCAATCTTGTACCATAGACTAAGGTAGAACCACCTATAACTAACCAAGTAAGGAATTTGGACAAATCTAAAGCAATGGAATGCAAGGTAAATATTTTTAAAGGTGTGTAGATAAAAATGATGAGGATTGCGAAAACTTTGGAATTTTTTTTGCATGAATTGAATTTAGTATGAATTTTGAAAGACAAAAAGTGCTCCGGACCCATAGCCGATCACTAGATCTTCCGATTCCGATCATTCAAAAAACTACTTTTCCACTCACTGCTTCCTACTGTTTTTTGCACTACTTTGGAACATGTATCATGAACTTTTAGTCCCAACTTTGAAAAGATGAAAAAAACTCATTCTAGCCTTGGTTGGAAATGCGTCAATCTATGGTTGGTAATGGGGCGCTGGTTGGTAATGGGTGGTTCTACCTTACACCTAATTGTGTCCATTGGTTGCAGTTAATATGTCTTATAAGTAATTGCTTGTGATTCGTTGAAACGTATGAATGACACATACTTAATTCTGATTTGCTGACTGCTGATTTTGGCAGTGTTCAGATTTAGGTACACCTCTAGGACTGATCTAGCGAGCAGCCACTTCAAAAAATCATAGAAATTACATACAATATCCAAAAAATCTATTTTTTTTTTTTTTTTGAATATTCATGATTTTCACTCGCTAATACTACAAAAATATTATTTTTTTTAAAAGTTGCCTTCAGCTATCATTGCTTAAATGATCGGTTGTGGGTGCTTTCACCTTACCTAGGAGAGGATTAGAACATACCCTAGACATGGCTCAAACCAGTTTTGTTTTTTGTTTTTTAACATTTACCCCGGAGAACCCCAAAATTACCCTGTGGGGGCCCACTTCAGTCATGGGCTGGATTTCTTGTCCTGCCTGTCACGTACACCAAAGTCCACAGTAATAAATCTCATCTCCTGCTAATAATCCAATCCACTGACCAGGCCACTTGATTGGTGGGGAGACTGGGCTTGGGTCCGTCATAAATTAACGCAATATTAAGGTTTGAAATCTGTGTTRGTTGTAACTTAAAAAGTACAGCCGGAGGATCCATGTGTCCTTGCTTGAGGCAAGCAGTGAATCTTTGGAGGTCAGCAATCAATCACTTAAYTTAAACCCTAAAAGGACCGTAAGGCCATCTAGTGGCTTCTGCAACATGGTTTTTTTTGACACCCTAAACCCCTAAAAAAGATGTTATCGTTTTCTATACGTTCTCCCTATTTGCCTTTTTGTATACAAAAGGGAAAATTGAGTAGCACATGAATCCCATTCAAGCTGTAAATTTCAGACCTAGTGACAGTCATACTACTGGTCACTTGAGAATTGTTTGAGAAATTTTGAGTGTTCAGAGAGKATCAAATACATTCAATACACGAATATACATACGCCAACTCTTTTGGTGGGCAACATCCTTTAGGGTTAACCCTTGAACGACGCGGCGGACGTTCTACATCCAATGAATGACAAAGAATCTAGAAAGTGCTAGAAAGTGAAACTATTCGTCCACGGAATTAGGGGTGAAAAGGGAACATCTTCCATAGTACTTTGACATCCAATGAGTATTTTTTGATTTTTTTAAACTAGTGATTCTCAAGGTATAAAAATTGATGATTTCTATGGTCACCAATTCGTCCTTTAAGGGTTAAAATAACCATAAGGTCTTTGCTGGGCCGCTTGCGGCTAGCATGCATATTCTCCTTTTGGCAATGAAATTCCCTTTCATTTGTGTCAAAACTAAAAGAAAGAACCATAAGGTCATTAAGCAGCTTTTGCAACACTGTTTTTTCTGCACCCTTGGTCCTTTAGGGTTATAAGGTAAGACAGCCGATTGCCGTTATTTCTTCCATTGTGGTCACCTATGAAGTGGCCTCATTGTGATTTTTTTAGTTTTGTGAGATCTAGGCCACAATCAATGTCTTACATGGTAGTGATGGAGTGATTAGTGACCACATAAGGCACTTCCAACTTTTCAGTGTGAAATTCATTACATGGATTCACTTTTTAGGCATACCATGTTAGAAAATATTCATTGCATTAGGTAGTGAAATGACCATCATGGATTCAGATTTTGTTGGCTACTGGGTGGTCTATAGCCCGTGGTGGGCCATGGAAAACTGAACACTTCAAAAATTCCTAGCAAATTCATACTTTATCAAAAAAATATAATTTCAGTTGCACTTGTTGTTTCTCAAATTTATCTTTAACCCCAAAATGACCCTGGAATTTCTTGAGCTTCTAGAATTTGCTCTAAATTGAACAAAAAGTCAACATTTAGATACGTTGTATCAATTCTTTCTAAATTGTAACCGTATAAAATCAAACTAGACATGTTAGAATTCACATTAGAAAATAAAACACAACAATATCTCTTACGGATTGAAAGATTATAATGTTTGATCATGAGGGTGTTAAAAGTATGAAAGTGATTTGAAGTATTTTAATCCTCTTTTCACATGTCAAATCTAAAAAGTTGGTCACCAAAAAAATATGAGACTGTAGGGATATCTTCTACATTTTGTGCTTCACATAAAAAAATTTGATGCAAAATTCAAAAAAGTTATAGAATTCATATTTTATAACACATTTGTGTTTTGTCCAAACCCCTTGGGCTTTTAGGGGTTAAAGACTGGTGTTCTTTACAAAATTTAAAGTACCCATGTTAAAAGAAATGACCTGATTGTGGAAAATGAAACACAATTGTATTTGGAAATTCTTTTGTACGGTGTTTAGATGAATAAATTAATTGTTTTGATTTGCCTTTGAAATCATGAAGAAAATCCACCATCACAATTGGACAAAATAAAGCTCCTTAGCTCCAAGGTTACTTAACCCCTAAAAGATGTGATCCATTGCAAAATGGTCAAACATCATGTCTAAGCTAAATTCACCCTTGGAAATTGTGTTAAAAAAATGTAAGATTTTTGTTACTTGACACTCTGAATTCTATATCACTTTGAGAAATTTCAATTGATTTCGTGAAAAATTATAATTGTTATCATTTTTTGTTGCAAAAATTGAACATAAATGAGAAAAAATAACAAAGCAACCCAAATTATTTGAAAAAAATTCAAGAGGTACAAGTAACAATGGAGATTAGTGTGAAAAATTTTCAATTTCTTATTTTACTTTTTACACACAAAACAACTACAACAAAGACCTTGAAGTCAAATTCAACTATGTAACCAAATTATCCTTTTATTTAAGAGATGTATGAATTTTTTATATTTTTGGATAATGCACAAATGCATTTTCTATTCATGTTATATTTTTTCAATAATTTTGATGGAAAAATCAAATTACTATTAATTTTAAAGGTTAAGGGTAGAAATAAAATTATATAAATTATAATGTATTTTAGAATGATCTGTAATATTTACCATAAATGAATGGTAGAATGAGAAACATAATTTTATAGTTTAAAAATAAAATTCATGTCAAAAATAAATTTGAATGAAAAACACACCATATCATGTTATTTGGATTCTAACACATCGAGCTTTCAATTGCAATAACTCTTTCAATTTTTGTTGTTTTTCAAAATTTTTAAATGGAGTAGAAACAAAACTTTTCAAGCTTCATTTTCTTAGTCTAAATGAAATTTCAAAAATAATTATTTTGAAAATTGCAATTGAGATTGACCAAAGTGCATCCACTTTTTGGATGTCCAAACCTTAAAGGGTTAACGAAATCACATTGAACTTGTTTAATTTGATTTGCATATTTTCCATACTCAAAAACGCTCTTCATAACTAAAACCAATTTCATCATCASTTTCAACAATGCTAGTGAGTGAGCATGRAAATGCRAGCATGTGAGCCTTGAGCACAACTATAAGTAGGTATCCTACAACCATTGAAGGTGCTTATATCATAARCAACTATARTATARGTATCTATAACATAGTTTCACTATACTCATGGAARGTTTYTAGAATAYAGCCCCYTGTAAAATAGGTGTATAGTCTTCTAGGCTCATGGGCTCACAATTCTAAGCTACATAATAATAACCCTCATCTCACTACACCTAGTGTATGACATTTTAAATTTTCTTCACGTCTTGACTTTGAAGTTTTGATTGGAGTTTGAATGAGGGACACTACAATGAGCTACTAATCCTTGTCTTTGATGGCTTTCTAACTCATATATTGTTATTAGGGTTTTCAACGTAAGGCCTACATAAGTTAATTTTCAGTCTTTATTTCATTGACAAGGAAATTCTTGAAGCAATGAAGGCCTCTAGATGTAGGGCACTACAGTCAATAGTCAATTTCTCCTTTGACCAATCTTTGCCCTTGATGTTCTATACAAATAATTTAAAGAATTGAAAACTATTTGTTTTCAATATATCTCGTAATCACTACAAGAGAAAGGGGTGCTCTAACCCTTTAGTGACTGGTCGACCACTTTTGGGTTGATTTTTGGACTCTCACTCTAATATTGTTCAAAATACATTTGATTACAAAAATCTCAAAGATGAACGCAATTAGAGTGTCTTTGTGCACTTCAAACAAAACCAATTTCAAGAGAATTGGAGCATTGATGAATTAGCTATGAGGTTGCATACTCAAATAGCCTCGACCTTCAAATGGGAAGTGTTCAACAAAAATACAAAAAAATATCAACCAAATTGTGAGATTTTTTTGTAACTTGATGTCTTGACAAGGCATAAGTGTTGCTTTGTAATCTCATGAATGCCCAAAAGTAAACTTATGCATTGGTATTTATGTAGCGCAAATTCTAAAAGGTCATTCAAGTCATTGATTTTTGAGAATTAAGGAAAGCAACTGAAACTCCAACAAAGGCTCTAGAAGCAAACCTAATTTAGAGGTACATTTCACTTTCTTCAACGTACCAAATCTACACATTTTAATAGGGTATTTGTTTTGATGATCACAGATGACCATTTTTTGTAACTAATTTCACAAAGCTTGAAAAAATATGAAATGACTTGAAATAGATGCCTATTTTACTTGTCTTTTGAGGAAAATTTACTAAAAAAATATTTAAAGATTTTTTACCTCCCCCAAATTCAATTTTAGCCCTTAAAAGGTTGATTTATGGACCTCCTACCTTATTTATAGCAATTTGTACTGTTTGTTGAGTTTGATTTTTTGTTAGGTTGAAGAATCTCCGTTATGGAAACACCTTGTACGGTTTGATCTAAGACTACATCTTTAATGTGGCCACAAAATTCATTTTCTTGAAAAACTACGCCCGCCCCCCAAATCAACCCTAGTCACTAAAGGGTTAAGTGAGTTTTTAAGTATAGTCCCAGACATAAGTCATTATAAGAAATGACCCTCTAGGAGAATTTTGAAAGAATTTACTAGAAATACATGTGTTTCTAGTAAAAATTTATTGAAAATCTCCTTTCATGACATTGCTTTGAATATCATGTCTAGGACTATACTTAAAAAATTCACTTGAAGTACCCCCTTTTTCTTGTAGTGAATCCAACAAGCACATTGCCATCAAGGTTTGTAGGGGTATAATAACATTTCCACACAAAGTTGTGATGTCAAAAATATGAGCATCTAATTATTGTCAATAATAATGAAATAATTAGAAGTTTCTTTCCCTACATAATTCCCATTACATTTCTTGTATATAATAATGCCAATGAACTATTGTACTACTCAATGAACTTGCCATTGTTGTGTTGATTGAATTAATTCCATTGCCTTCAAAGTGCTTAGGAGTATTTCGCAGATGTTGATTACTTGTTTCAAAGATTTAAGAAAAAAGATTCACTTACGTATTATTATGGACATTTTGAATGTTCCCATATTTCTTTATGATATTTAAGCATGTGGCAATTCATGTAAACCACCAACAAATTTTGCTACCATTTTGTCTTTATCAAACATYATCTCTCTAATTGCAATAATAGATCACAATAAAATTTTGCACACATGTTTTATTACAAGAATATAATCTATTTCAATGTGGAGTTCTTAAACACTAAATTATGCAACAATGAGACTTTTGGACTAGCAATGAATTTAACAAAGCTTAAACATTTTAGAGAATAAATTGCATCAATRTAGAATGTTTTCAACTTGGTTGCAAAATATTTAATAAAATCCTTTAGTTAGTGCTTTCAAATCTATGTGTTTAAGACTTGGAAGGCAAATGACCAATCATGCTCAAATAACCTCATATTAGTAGAATATGTAACCATTTGTTAGCTCAACATCCTCTTCAAAATTACTATCATAATAATTTATATATTTTTGAAATGGACATAATATAATATAATTTCAATTTATACTAATTAAAATTAATAATTTATAAAATATGTGACTTTGCCAAATTAATATCCAATGCACTAATAGCACAAATTACTGGACACTAAATGTTAGCTTGCCCTTTTAATTAGTTTGTCCTATTTATTACATACATAGGTGATGGAACTAGAGATCTCAAAATCTACGATGTGGATACATAATAGAAAATCCAAAGTGCCTTATTCATACTWGGAAATACCGGTATCAAGAAAACAATGTGGGACAAACTAATGAGAGTATTGAAGAAATGCGGACGGAATCCATCGATAATGCAAGTCATTCATCCACAATGCTCTAGAAAAACCCTTGCTAGCCTTGATTTAAAGGTTGATCCCAAATTTGAAGCTTCCGTCTAATTCACCATGAGTGCACAGAAACGAATTCTGCCCTGAAAACCCTAAATACATAAGGTAGGAGGTCTGTAAGACGGTCAGGTTCCAAAAAGCGTCACTCTCTAACACTGAGGGACATATTGCTTTCTTCAATGTGATGGTATTTCATCCAATGGAAAATGGATACGGTAGCCGCTCTTCTCCAACTGGATAGCTCTCTTCCTTCAACAGGGCTCTCGCTGGATTTGGACAATTCAGTTCAAATTTCGTGAAAGTGGCGCTTCACGGAAGAATGCAAGCGTCCTGTGTGAAAATTTCACGAAGCGCTTAAKCYGACGAGCTTTTTTTCTCGAATTTTTGCCATTTTCTGCTTCAGTTTGAGGATTTTCTAGCTTCTGAAGTTTRTTCATTGAGTCAGAATTGGCCATGGCGCTGCAGTCGCTTCACATTGCTGCTGCGTTCTCGACTTCTTCGTCTCCACATAGAATTTCAAACCATCCCATATCTCGTGAGTGCCTGTGAATTTTTTTGAGTATATGTTTGTAATATCATGGAGGTTTTATGTGTTGCGAGTATGCGTGAAATTCTCAGAACGTCTGTGTGACAATATTTTCTCCTTTGGTGACCACCACAGAGATTGAACCAAAGTTCGGACGTGACAACATTCGTGGAGGAGCTCAAGGATGTTCTGGTTTGTAAAATCATGCCTTCCGTCGTTTTTCCAACATGGCTTTTGTTTCCTGTTGCCATGAAGGTGCTGAATATATGGATTTTTGGAACAGGAACATATCTTGCTTGCTCAGCCTCAGGTCAAGTTACCCTCATCGGCGTTTTACGGACGGATATATTCTGAAGTAAGTCACGATTTGATATCTTTAGAGACTGATCTTGATTTTTGTGTTAACCGTAGCTCTTTCTCTTCCAAGTTAATTTCTTAAGCCGGGCATGAATTTACAGTCGTCAACCTTATGTTCGCAGATAGAAGAGGTTGGTTGGGAACACGTTGCATGGATTGCTCCAAGTTTTATGTCCATCCATCTTCGGTTCTTGTGAGTTCGTAAGGCCCATCATTAAATTGGCTTTTGCATTCTGTACATTTTTTGTGGTTACCAGTCTCCCTATTGATTTGGTATACTGTGCTAGAGGATGCTATTTGAGTCACTTTAAGCATTTTAACAGACGTAGGAGTAGGATTTCTGAGAGGTTTATGAATTTCTTATGCAATTTCAAAGTGTGAGGCTGTAGACCACTATTGAAGGAACAGCCATTTCCATTCAAAGATCTGTTGGCCATAGACATTTAGCAAAGTCATGTTTACATCACTTTGTTAATAAGTCCAAGCAATTGTATGGATAGGTGAGTTTTTGTTTGAAATAGGGATTAATATTTGGTTCCAAATGGTTTTAGAATCCTCTACCTCATCTCCAAAAGAACGGCTGTTCACTGATGGCTTCTCTGTCATCCTTGGGAAATAGGTCACTGACTTGGAAATTTCGTCTTATTTGGCTCTAGTGACCAAGCGGTACGGGAGCATCTCGTGCAAATACAATTATCACCAGATTACCCAGAAAGGGAGCCTTCATGCAATGCTGTGAGTCCTTGCTGTGATAGCTTCTGTCAAATTACTSAACTACTTGGCTAACATTGTCGTTTGTCCGGATAAATATTTGCTGCCATAGAGACGCTTGTATGAGGAAGATTATTTTGTTGKGTAGTAAGTTTAGTATCTTCATCTCCTTGCACAGTTTTCTTTTGTTTTAAAGTTTTCCAATATTACCATTGTTTGGCTTACTGTCTAGCTTAAGAGACTCTTGTTTGTTCAGCTCTGATATTAATGCTCCTGAGGCTCCTTTTAGATCGCGTCTTCAACGCTATTGACTTACATGCCACACGAGAAGCAGATATAAGTGATCAATCGTTGTGGCCCTAGATTGCAGGACCTCCCTATTGTGGTGGAGATACAATGGCGAGCAGGAGGTCGATTAAGAGATATTTTCTCTCAGTTTGAACAGGTAAGTAGGAAACCCATTCCCGTAGCTTTTCAGCTGTTTGGAGTGGATTCTCTTCTTAGAATGGAAATTTAAACATCTGGTTCTTGTTCCTATGGTCAAGGGGATTCCAATGCATTRATATTAGTTCTATATTGTATGAATAACTTATGAATTTATAAAATTTTGCTCATTGGGTTGACTCTTCCCAGAAACATGTGCTAAAATTTTGGCCTACCCACAAAGAACTCCAAAGAGAAAGGGTTCACTCTCGTAATTATTTCAGTTTTCCACTCCCCTATGTTAGATTGAAGTTATATGTTCYGTTAACCCTCTAACGTCCACCTTATCAGGTCTCCAATTTTGACATGTCACAGCAGATGTGCTGTTTATCGAAATTGCCCATAGAATGGCTCGACAGAAAGCTCTACATGTAGGCTACAATTTTGATATTGATCATGTTCATCAAAAATCCTTAATTCAACGACTTTTGTGCCCTGAATTTGGAGTAATGTGGGGTGGACGTTAAGAGGGTTAATGAATTTATTTCTTCAGTATCACATGAAGAAATACGCATCCATGAATTGCAGATGTCATTTACGCCTCAAAGTTACAAATACTCAGTATTGGTGCATGTAGGCTGCGGAGAAGTATCAAGACTTCTGGACCGTAATGGAGGACATTGATAAGCATGTTTGGGTGATGGAGCCAGAACATCCTTCACGCTCAAATTGCTTCCGCCGCATTGCTCTTGGTAGGGTGAACAAGCCATGAGCTTGCTTCTGAACCTTAAATCCGGTCTATCAATATAGCTTGTGCTCTCGTTTAGAAGAAACTTCCAGAGTCATGTGGTCTCTGAGACTAAGAGTGCCTCGCGTTCACTATTGCACAACCCTTAGAATACTTAGGTTTTGGACAGATGTACTAAGTGACAAATTAACCTTGCTGACATAAAGTCTGAATCTGGATAACTCTAAAATTGTGATAAGCGTAAAAACTTTTTGATTCATGGATGGACAACTACTTGGGAACTGAATGGAACTCAGGAAGAAAATCTGCAAAATAAACTGGTAGGATTTTCGTTCATTATTCATGGCTTCGGGGTTGGTGCAATTCTGTGCAGGTGGCCACTGCTCATTGTGCATCACTGTTGAACCKTTTTCACCCCGAACGCTGCCAGAGTAAGTATACCCTGCACTAATTTTCCAGAAATTATGCCATTTTTTTTTCTGATTTGTAGTGCAAGATTTTGCTAATTCTTTCTATTTGGGATTCTGCGGAATTTTGACAAACTCTCGTCCCAGAACAGTACCCCATGTGTAGAGTTTTTTGCATACGGTTTGAGCATTGCCTCTTCTCTTGGAGCATAAAGCTTGTACTCCGACACCTCTTGATAGAATTTATTTGGGAAGGTACTGTAATAGAATATTAGTTTCCAAAGCGAGCTTTTTATGTTTAGTTTGGGCTTTTAAGGGTTAATGTATCTGAGGTGTTTGATGCGCATGTAGAWATCTCACTAGTCAAGTGCTCTAGTTTGTTCTTACTAGTCTTGTTGAGCTGTTTTCCCAGGTACAGGTTTTTTGGGTCTGACACAGCAGTTGGCCCACTTCGATTACGAATGGCCAGCAATATGGATTGCTGGTACTGGCACCAAATCTATAATCTTTCATGGCCATATTTGTTTAAATTGGCGTGTCTCAGAGTGCCTGAATTGTGACATTTAAGTATACAAAGCTCTAATACCTATGACTGGGTTAGATCTGAGGTTCCAGATTGGCGCTCTGAAAAGAACCAATCTCTTGAAATTTAGCCATTTTCACTGACACGACTTTTCTGTGCGTTTCTTTTTTTCTTCTTTTTTTTGTCAATTGTTGTTGACAACATGTCCAGAGCTTGGTTGCTGACCTTAAAACCTGCACAAACCACATTTGCAGGAAGATGGAGAGGCTGGTGAGAGAGAATCTGGAGGATGTTTTGGGCGTCACCTTCCCATCTCCACAGGATTCTGACCGTGAATCAAGGAAAATATGATGTTTTTGCTCCAAATGTAGATGTTGCATTCACTTGGATAGTGTTGATCATAGATGTCACATATCTTAATACTCTAGATTCAATAGTGGATATGAATCATACACATTCAATTCTTGAGAATTTGGATGAATCTTCATAYAGAATGCTTTTGCTAAAGATGTGTTTTTACAATTGCATATAAGGTAGGARATTCAAAGTGACTATATRTTTGTTGATTGTGATTTTAGTTTGWTTMACACCTTGATATTTTTTTTCCAATGAATTTTATTTGAAAGACAAATGGAAATGGCATCTAATCCAAGTWGTTTCATATTTATGGACYTTTGAARAATTRGTTTTGAAATCACATAAGGCATTAAAAGCATTCACCCCTTGATATATTCATCKTTGRTAAATTGAAGAAAGCAAATTGTAACTTTGTGTTAGAGAACACTTTTAAAGCTTTGTCACTTTATGGACCTCCAAGATTATTAGGCTTACCAACTCCTATATACAAAATACAAGAAAATAGACATTGAACTTCAAAATTTTGATAGAGATTGCAATGGACTCATCTTGCAACTTCATCAACATTAAAGAGAGAAAAGTTAGTAACTCTAACCATTTTTATTTGTTGGGGTGAATTAGAAATCTATTCATTTTGGGTTGGATCCTATGTTCAACCTTTTTAATGGCATGAGGAAGTGACCAAATCTACATGAATGTTGTTGACCTTGAGCTTTTTATGTAGATGTACAAAATGGTTTTTGTACTTATCCTTTAGTGCTTGAATTCTATTTTGCATTTTTGCATTTTTTTTACTTATATCTTAAACAAATGTGTTTTTTACTCTTKATTTCATCTCATTGGCTTTAAAAAAGGTTGTCTTTCAAAGATTCAAGAGTTATTTCATTAAATGGATGCCAGGTTATTTGAACAAAAGATTGCCTTACAAGACTTCAAATGTTTATTGTCAAGAATTGAAAATATGAACTTTGGAGTGCTAAGGGATCAAAGTTAATTAARACCTGCTTTTATACTTGGCAAAAGYTTAAAAATTTAATTCTAAGATATAGCTTWGTATTGTTTCTATTTGTATTCTACTAGTGCTAKTGCTATTGTCTTTTSAGATAGAAGATATTGGAATGTTGAAATCATATTGAAGTACATAGTAAGTCTAAATTTGTCTCTAACTTCTACATTGCAAYGAGTTTATAGGAAAAGAAGTAAAAACCTACACATTTTTTGGACCTTTGGTTTTGTATTTCGTGACTTTGCCTCTATATTTCAAGGTCTCTAATTCCAACAATGGATTTTCAAAACTTCTAGATTTTATCATCTATAATCAAATAAATTATTCTAAAATTTTTTCAAGGTAAAAACTTGGAGCTTCGAAAGAAGAAGGTTAAATTTGATCTAAAAGACCACCATGAATGTAGTGTCTATTTGGGAATGGCTCAACTATCTAAGCCTAATAAACTTAGATAACAAATTCCATCTTCATCTCTTTATAAGGACTTAGCCCCTATGAAGAATCAACATGTTTCTTTTGCCAAAAAATTCTCAAGTTCATATAAGATAAACCACCCCATTGTGGTTAGAATTGGAGTAGGCCCATTGTGTTCAAAATTGTAATGGTGGTGTACATTTGAGTTCTCAAATGTACACCACCATTACAATTTTGAACAATGAGGCCTACTCCAATTCTAACTACAATGGGGTGGTTTACCTTCTAACAACGAAGTTGTTAGACTTCCTACTACGGTACAGTGAACTATAGTGGCAAGGATCTTATCAATGCCTGGATTTGAACTCATAACCACCTCATTGGTGTGCCAAGGCTACAACCATTGAGCCAAAGCTCCAAGTATTCTACTTGGAGCTCCAACCTTTTGCCCTATCAAAGAAGGTTCCGAAAATAATCAATAAAGAAAAAAAATAAGAAAAAAATGAAGGTAAATAATAGGGAAAAATTGTGAAGAACCAAATAATTGGTTTTTTGGAGTGCCACCAATGATTCAATTTTGAGACCGATGTTCAAGTGCATTTTTCACTTCTCGAAAATCATCCATCCACCACTTTTTGACCTTAGTGTCCTTCTAGGATTTACATCTTTTCACCRAAACCATCTCCAAAACATTTGAAGATCACCCACATTTGGATKAAATTTACTTGTTGTAAGGTAGGAGCACCCAATGGTGTCCGTGCACCTAATGGCGTGCATGGACGCCAATGGGTGCTCCTACCTTAGAGCATCCCCACGCCTGCACTCAAGCAACACAAACGGCCAGGGTTGATTGAAGTGGCTTTGAATTTGTCTAGGCCTGGTGTTGTGATTGTTCCCCACTCCAACACGGGCTAGCAACACGGGGAATCAGATTTGCCCAAATTCCAAGGTGCCACCTCATATGCAAGGACAAAGCAGAAGACTTTTTTTTATTCACAAGTGCCTCAAAACTTGAAATAAAAGACCAAAAATAATCATATCGCGGCCCCCATTTGGCGGTGTCTTCATCACATTTGGCTTGGCCTGGCCACTTTTTTTAGCTTCGCGGAGTGTGCTGTGGGGCAATTAAAATGGCTGGGCTTGACAATTGATGTAGTTTGTGCCATATCTTGCGTTCCTCTGGGGATGCTCTTCACCAAAGCATCCCACCAACCTCTTCCCCATCCCTATCCCTATCCCCATTCTTCATTCAAAAATATAGGGATGGGGAAGCCGCTTCCCACCCATGCTTCCCCAAATCAATACTTTATACTAAATCTAGGCAAGGTAAAGTCAAGATGCACTTGTAAATATAGTAATAACAGAAAAGTAGTAGTCCAACGCCAAGTCATGGGAGCACACATCATGCAACAATAGTAAATTCAAGAATAGGGTTTACTATTTCCCAATTCCCTATCCCCATCCAATTTAGGGAATTGGGCCTCCCAATTCCCCAAATTTTAGAGATAGGGGATGCTAGTGGGAGGGGGTCTTCCCTATCCGAATGAATTTCATCCGGATAGGGATAGGGAACTCCCCTGGTGGGTATAATGCTCTTAGATAGTTTTACATGATGGACGGATATCTGAATGGATGATTCTTTCTTGACTGGCCTGGCTACTGTAGCGGCACTCCAGGGTGCGTGACGCTCTGGCTTACCAGCAAAACAAAATCACGAGCGCAACTTCGCAGAACCCAAAAAAAAAAAAAAAATTCCGTGTACTCGTACCGACTTGATCCTCAACTGGGAAGCACCGGAGCTGAGTCACGCAATTTCCTCAAGTCTCCTGGCAACGCGTATTGTAGCTTTACCGCCGAGGATCTGTACTTGCAGTATTGTACWATACAATAACAGTCGTTGACGAAACGATCCACCCTCTACGTCAAGTTATTCCAGGCTTTTGTTTTTTTAAGGAAATTGTCGCGTTTGGCATTCTGTAGACGTTTTTTTTTGAAAGAGATACAGATCGAGCACCCAGTTTTCTTCGCACTTGCAAACTCCCTATTTTAATTGGGCACCATCAATTGGAAAGGGAGAGGATTTTGGAAAAGAGCGCGATCGATCGAATGTAAGGTCGAGGATCGAGTTTGGAGACGATCAGGCATTGGAGTCTGAAGAATTTGAGTTTGGGTTTGAGAAAGATGTCAAGGTTTGACAATTCACTCTGTTTTTGGAGCCCAAACAAAACAAAATCGTTGACAAAAGAGAAATCCGCTTTGTTTGAATATTGGAAATAACAAACAATGTTGCCTACAGATCTAACCTGTCAATTTAGTACGGAGTATTATATAGTACTATAGACTGTTGCGGAGAACTATAGAAGCCACTACCTGCATTCATAGTTTCAAAGACTCCATACCTACCCGCAAACTAAAAGTCCTCATAACTTTCATCTCATTAATCAAATTGGAATATTTCAAAACTTCCCGCAAATATAGAAATCTAGAGAATTTATTTTTCATTTTTTAAAAATGTGATTTTAAAAGAAGTTTCATGAGCTACTTGGTTTGCTCGCCAAACAATGAAAATTACATATCATGTATAACTTAATCTATATAGTCTATAGTTATGAAAATTGTTGCACCTTAAAGCTACTCTTCAGGCATATGTTGTAAGAAATTTTCAAAGAAAAAAAACAGAGATTACCGAATCCTTCCAAAAATCTTTGGAATCACCAAGCATGAGAATGATTCTATCCATTTTGAAATTATTATAGTGCCAAATCCTTCTTATAGTGCCTGGCACATGTAATCAAACCCTTCTAAAATATTTACTAGATTTGTCTATATTTGAATTTGAATGAAAGATACTAATGATAGATTGTTTTATGGATGAATATACATGTGGATGATTTTATTCATTTTCCCAAAGATACTTTCTAGAGTGCAAGTGGCTCTACCACCAAATTGGTTGTGTGAAAGGGGATAGGATAATGACAAGCACAACTTTGGACAAGTCTAATGCGGTCCACTTCTTCTTATGTGGTACATTTTACAAGACACACCTACACCACAAGAATTTTGGGACTTCAATACTACTATCCCTCAATATCCTTTTGTCTGACTATTTGAACGAACTTCATCGTGATGGATGAGATGCCGTCCCTGCAACTTCGTAGAACCCGGCACCACCCCAGTCCGCGCCTGCCGCCGTGGTGCCGCGCTCTCCCCCGCGCCTACTGCGCCGAATTCCTCGCGCCCTATCATCCCAAAAATTCCCTGATGCCTTCGTTCTCACCRTTTTCCCTTGCAATCGAGTTCTCAGAATCTCCAATTGTACAGTCAAACAAAATCAGCACGAAAAACACCCCCAAACTTCCGCCCACCTTGCCAGAAATTCCGAATACCGACGCCACGAATCGAAGCAACCCAGTTGGGCCCCGCGCTTTTTTCTTCCTCCACTTGCAAGTGTCCCTTGYAACGCGCATTCTGACCGCTGAGGACAGTCCGTAAGGGCCTAATCAGTACTCGCAGTACAACACTAGTCGTTGACATAGCTATTCACCGTCGTTTTCAGGYATTCGTCGAAATTGTCGCGGTTAGGAATGCAAATAGGTTTTCTATAAGACGATTAAACAAGTCTCCCAGTTTTCATCGTTCGAACAAACGGCTCCAGGATCTCGATTTGCTGAGGTTTTGGGTATCATTGATCGAAAGCGGAGAGGAATTTGGAGAAGGGAGCCATCGATCTAGTGTCGGCTCGAGGAGTTTGGAGGCGAGTGAGATCAGGGCATTGGAGTCTGAATCGCGATTCGAGTTTGAAGAATTTGAGGTTGAAGATTTTACCATTCAATCGCCATGGCGTGCTCGTTGCAGCAATTCGTGGCCGACACTCGCGACCAGCAGCAGCAGAAGCAGCAGGGCTCTCTCTTCGAAGTGGAGAAGATGTGTTTTCTCCAAGTGAACCTCGGCATGCCGTCCTCCACCGGCGCCCCACTCAACCACGTCTGGATCAAGACGGGTTCCATGGTGGCCTACCAAGGCGACTGCAAGTTCGAGCGCGAGGGCATGATGGACCACGGATTCAGCAACATGTTGAAGAAGCAGTTCACCGGCGAAGGTGCCTCTCTCACAAAAGCCTCCACGAAAGGCCGCGCGCAGCTTTACCTCGCGGACAATAGCAAGCGCGTCACGGTGCTCTATCTTCAAGGCGAGTCCATCGTCGTGAATGGCGACGACCTCCTGGCGTTCGAGCCCAGCATTTCACACAAGATCACCATGATGAAGAAGCTCTCGTCGATTGTTTCCGGTGGTCTGTTCAACGTGAGGCTGCAAGGGCAAGGGTTTGTGGCGATTCTGAGTCACGGGCAACCGCTCACGCTCGTTGTTGCGCCGGGGTACCCACCTGTGTACACGGATCCGCAAGCGACGGTGGCGTGGTCGGGGGATCTCGTGCCGGACTTCAAGACGGACGTAGGGTTGAAGACGTTCATCGGTAGAGGGAGCGGCGAGTCTTTTCAGATGAAGTTCGATGGGAGTCGTGGACAAGGGTTTGTRGTGGTGCAACCGCATGAAGAAATTCCGGCGCCGACGTCGGGCGGGTCCTCGGGTAGCTCGGGACTCTCCAATCTTCTCATATAGTCKAMCTCTAATTTYCTCCTTTCTTCCKKTTCTTCYGAGGRTTGTWTCCATTTGCGTAGCTCTGTTGCAATGTCAATTTGATGGTAGTCGTGGACAGGAATTYGTAGTTGCGCAGCCRGATGAAGAAATTCCGGCACCGAACTCCGGTGGCTCGGAGCTCTCCAACCTCCTCATGTAGTCTAGCTAACTCTGGTTTCAATTCTATATCACCTTTCTTCCAGTTCTTCTGAGAATTCGTATACCAGTTGARAAGCCCTTTTGCAATTGGTGACCGTGACATCTGCAATCCTATAGAACTTGTGACCCAGGGTTTGTAGTTGTGCGCAGACGCATGAAGAAAATTCCTGCTGCTTCTCCAATGGCTCAGGGTGAATTCCAACCTCATGTACTCTCATACCTCAGTGATTGTAYAGCCGTTTCTTTTTCTAGAGAATTGCATGGCATGTGTGTAGCGCTTGCAAATGGTGATCCGGCACTCGAGTCGTTGTACGCAGAATTTATGAGCATATTGCTTACATTTCCCATTGGTGGAATTCATTCACGTTTGGTTTGTGAGGCAGATGAGAGAGTGATCAATGTTGCACTGGAGTTGGGTTTGATGAAAATGTTCGCAAYATCTGGCCGTGTACGTTACAATGATAAACGAGAGAATGTTCGGTGATTTCTTGCTGGGTCTCTTTCTTGTAATCTGTGCAACGAACCTCTTTTTTTTTTGTCAAACCTTGGCACCAATGATTTAATTTATATGGAGTTTTGTATGTGTAATTTGTGCTGTGCAGTCAATGCTTGTGTTAGTCTCTACTCATTCTTCCGCTATTAAAAAAGAACGATGAGTTTCGCTCTTGCAAATGGAGGTTCTTGTTACCGGTAACCAGTTTGTGAGTTTTTTTTTTTTTTTTTTTTTTGAAACATACGACCTATGAGGGTCGCAGCGAGACAGACAACCAATGAAGGTTGCTGCGGACTGACACGACTCAACCATGGCAACTGGATTTTTAGTCGGAATTACACACCACGGCCATCCCCGTAAGGACTCAAGAGGAGGAACACGAACAAGACCACCATGAGAGCATGTCACCATGAGGAATTGAACCGGCAACCTCGTGGATGCACTCACTGGAACCTACCAATTGAGCCATCACCCGGGGTAGTTTAGGGTCATTCCGGACCAGTTTGTGAGGGTTTTGATTTCAAGGATTCCCTGCTGTGGCCGTTTYTCTTGCCCATGAGCCAGTGATCGTCCTTGCACTGGAGTTTCGTTTAGATGAGAGTGTTTGTAAATCTAGCCACGAGGGTGATTTTTCTTGGGGTGGTCTTGGTTCTGGGGGCTGTAGTAGTGTGAACACCTTTGCCTCTTTAAGCCTTGAACGCCGCGGGGGACGTTTTGTGTCCTATGGACGACAGAGAATCCAACCATGTAGGACAAAATTGCAACTTTTCATCCTTGGTATTAGGAGTGGAAAGGGAAGATTTTTTTCTAGTACTTTGACTTCCAATGAGCATATTTGGCTTTTCAAAGTAGATGATGTCACACAGTATCAAAAATGCATGATTTCCACCGTCCTTTAGGGGTTAACCCTGGAAGGACGTGACGAAAATCATCATTTCTCAAACCGTGGGAACAATTGGTATTGAGTAATTTGAAAGAATTCATTTGAAGTCAAAGTAATGTAGAAAATCTCCCCTTTCTACACGAAATTTTGAGGATGAATAGTTGCACTTCTATTCCACATGGAAAAATATACTTTGTCATCTATTGGACACTAAATGTCCGCCTCGTCTTTCTTGGGTTAATGTCTCTCCCACTTCGGTGCAATTGATTTTATTAGAGTTTTGTATGCTTGTGAAAATACCTTGAACTCATCTAATTTTTTCTTGTTGCATAATAAAGTGAGTTATTGATTTTTCAAAGTGAGAGAACAAAGGATATGGTATTAAAGACAAGGCAAGGGTGCATTGTTATTTTTTTGGACTTAGGAAGATAGTCTCATTTCTTTCCCCTTGTGCCCTAGTTTGTAAATTTTCTAATTGAAGATTTATGAATAATCTTGTCAAATATTGTCAAATTTTATAGAAAATGCAAGTGAAAGCTTTGTATGACATAATGTTATTAACCAAGAGTAAGGGGGCCTTTTTGTTCTCCCCAAAGCGGGCACCTCAAACAATGCAACTTTCAAGTCAACCAATGACTCTCCGACTAATCAATCAAGAAGTAACTCTTTTCAACTTTTCAATTAGACAATGACACTATTATTGCAATTTCTGAATGAACCAACCGATAATTCTTTGTAGATTCAACAAAAATTCATTATTAGGGAATCTAATGAGGGATTATTGCAATCTCCGAGGGGGAATGTTCCGTCTTACAAGGGTAGGGAAAATCAAACAAAATGCTTGGTAAAAGTGTTGAATTAGTTGACTTCGGATGTTGAAGAGTTTGGATTGGCAAAAGCCACTGTAGTGTATCTTGTTAATTATTGTGGGTGGCATTTTTTGAATTCAAGGTCACTCACTATATGGGATTAATAAAATAAGTTTTGCATAATCATGTGGAAAAAGACCTTGACATCACCAAAATTGGAAGCCCATCCCAAAATCCCAAAAATACACACAAGAATGCCAAAATTTAGATTTCAGATTACCAAAATATACCCAATACAAAAACAAGCTAAGAGACGGAATATTCTAGAAGCCTCCTTATTGAGGACAAATTATGCTTMAAATTGGAAAATCATGCATACGGCATGGGAAAATTCATAGCGCAATCAATGAAACCCTCCTATCCACTGGTGAGATTGAGAGCAACRGATTTTTTTGAGTGATTTATCACTCATTCCGACAGGTTTTGAGCAATCTGGCAAGGTTTGAGCAATTCATGAGTGTCTTGCCAGTTACTGTTCCTAAAAAAATCGCTAATTGAAAGCCACTGCTCTGGTTCAATACAATACAACTTAGMTACAGTAGCCCATATTTGTGATAGGCAAGCTTTAGGCACCCTACCAGATCTGTCATATAACTGATGTTGTCGTATAAAATATTGGGATAAATTGTTATGTAGTTGATGACGCTATGAGAGGCCCCTTGCAGTACCGAGTTGTCTGTCTGTACACTCTTTCAACATCGCCATCCAGCACCAAGTCAGATACTAGGTGGAGAAAGCATCAGATCTATGTATCATAAATCCTTCGCACAGTCCGGATTGTTTGTCGACATATTGGGCACCTGCTGGAGTCTTCTCTTTGTATCCTGCAATCATGGCAGACCGCTCAGCACACACCCCTGAAATGGATTCAARCTACGCCTCTATACCGTACAATAGCACTGGACTCCCATAATTCTAGATGAAACGCGAAGGTGGAGCACATAGGAAGCAGGGAATCTAATATCCAGCAGCATACATAGAAACCCAGAAGAATAAAACTAAACTTCATCGATAAAAGATGATCACCTCATTCCACAAGCGTAACAAGTGCAACGATGGCCACAAGGATCAAAGAAACTGTCCTTAGCAGCATCCAAGCATATAGAGCAAATTTGAGTCGGGGGAATCCTTCCTTTCTCATTTTTATCGGTTTCGTCTACGGGGTAAGCCGCGCCTGAGTGTGCAGAATGGGAATCATCTTCTGGTATCATAGGAGCATATTCCTGCGGTGTAAAATTTTGTGTAGTGGCCTGCCTTAGTTGGTAGGCTCGTGTGAAAAGTAAACCCGCACCAACCAGACCTGTGTCATACACAAGCGATTGCAATTTCGTCAACAGTTCGACACTCTCTCAAGAAGATTTGTAGCATGAGTACCTACTCCATGGAACTGTCAATCAATTGATAAGGGGGTGATAATGCATACATTTCACTTAAACGAYTTCAGATGAATTACACGAGCAAGAATCCTGTACCGGGAATTATTGGGACTCATAGGATTCTAGAGAACCGCAAATTTACTTATTCCAGYTGAATATGCTTAGATGATATGAAAGTCGACCAAATCACTACCCGCTGCGCGTTTCAAGAAAATGTAATCATAACTTACCCCACAGAAAAATATAAGTGATCCAGCGGGGTACATATGATAGTTCGCTGTGCCAAACCGCCACTTTATGCTGCAAGTGTTACAGTCAGTTATACTGGTAAGAATCAACGTGATGTCTTGGGCTCACCTTTGATTGATTTGATTCTCCGAAAGCTTCCAGTTCAGTTGTATTGGGTTGCTACGGGCATGTAGGAGATTGTTTTCAACTTCTTTACTATGCAGGAATTTAAGCCCGTGCAAAAGATGAACAATTCAAACCCGTTGGTAAACAGAGGGGAATAAAGGACCACAATCTACGTGTTAAGCGAATGAATATTGAGAGCACGATTGCGTACCAGATTAACCAATGGAGAAGTGAGCAATATATATGTATATTGTCCAAGCGCAACAGGGAACGCGCAAGTGTCGGTAACTTCAGAAGAACACGCAAGATCTGCACTCTCCTTGGAATGAAGCACATAGCGCAATTTCAGCTTGAAGGACAACTGCATCACAAGAAACAGTGAACCGTGAGGAGAAACGTCATCTCGTTCAGAAAAACGAAGCTAAGTGTTGTAATACAGCAACGAATTGTGCAAAAAGATTTTTACAAATACAAAACTGTGCGGCCGTACGTACAGCARAGAACTTTCCTCAATTAAAACTCTACGTTCTCTCACAATGTTTCCATAAATTCTAACAGAAGTATGGGGTTTATCAATGGATGAACTTCATAAACAAGATTATTAATCACAACCATAAGTTGACATAGAGCATGCACCTGGATAAGAAGTATATACATGAACCTGAACAACAAGAGAAAATCCTATATAATCACAAAAGTCGAGACGTGGGATATTATAACTCACAGTGATCTTGTGACTGTTCAGATTGCCAAAGACTACAGAGTAGTCATTGTCGTCTTCCACCTTCAAACTCAACGATCCTTTGTCTACACATCAACGTAACCACCACCTTGAAAGCATCACTGCTTCTGAAAMTATTATAGAGCATCAAGCAGTTGAACATCTATYTAGCACATTGTCCATCGAAACAAACATTGGCATCGTACAAGAATACGAAGTTTGAGAATAATTAGACAGAAAATCATACAGATACACACCATGAATACGTTTCCACCTCAAAGCAAAACTAGGATTATCAGGATTCTCTTTCCAATCSTGAAACCCATTTTCACCTACACATGACATAGGATTGCCACATTATAATCGRGACATACCTAAAACAAATCAGAAACGAAATCAGTGGCATCGAACAAATCCAACGACTTGCTACTCAAATAATTAGTCTCACAGCACATCGTCGGGGTTTATTGAACTCAGGGTSATTGAGATTTGAAATTTCAAAATATGTCTGWCAGAAAAATTCGAAACAAATTCCYTCTACATGTATCGTTATGCATCTTAGCGACGTTGGGAGAGCATCAATAATTGGAACAGCACTTGCTTATAAAACAGTTGGTGGTACGAGATCGCACCTTTCACAATAGCAACAATCAAGCTGTCTGTTCCAGAGCCAGAATCTTTCAAGCAGCATGATAGCTCAAGATACGAGCCCATGTTTAACCAATASGTGAATCTCTGCAAAAATAAAATTCACGCACATGAATTCTTAGTAAAGTGACTCGCAACGCAACCGAACAGAGAACAGAAATGAATAGAAGCTTATCAAAATAGGCGGTTAATATTCGTACCTTTTGCCAYCTTGGATGAACGACAACATCCTCCATTTCCTGTTTGTCAAAAACAGGAGAATCCAGTCTAGGCATGGTCGAAAACGAATACATAGATTGGCCTCTTT
This sequence comes from Pleurozium schreberi, assembly GCA_006891605.1. Lineage (NCBI taxonomy): Eukaryota > Viridiplantae > Streptophyta > Bryopsida > Hypnales > Hylocomiaceae > Pleurozium > Pleurozium schreberi. The sequence goes on from VACF01002325.1 coordinate 102,277, forward strand.
CCTTGAGATTTTGTATCTGATTTGACCCAGCAATTGGCATGAGTAGAAATAAATTGTTAATGTAAGGTCCAGAGAAGAAACGATTCTCCCTAAATTTTATTATGAGTACGGTAACCAGCGACATTTGCAACAGAAGATTCTACTGACACAAGTATACACAAAGAATCTAACCTGAATTTGCTTSACAAAGAAGCCGTTGGCTTTTATCACCCGCGAATAGCACATACCCATCTCCAGCTGTTGATTTCCATAGAGACCAAATAACAGCCATATCGACACTGGACCCAGCATCATGGGGAACCCGCACCAAATGTCAAATGTGCAATTTTCCAAGTAGGTGGCACTRATTTCTTCAAGAGAGAGACTAATGATCCATCATYAATGCTAAATGATCAGAACCATATTCGATATCACCAAAGTTCCACTGGTCTTATAATGCAACATTTCAAAGCTGACCATCTCAGAAACAGAACAAAAAGCTCCGCTGGTGGTAAAACTACTTGCCAACACCGGAGGTGAGACTGGAAAAGGCAGACGACGATAGTTACAGACACTATATGCTAGAGAAATTCAGCTCAGCTCAGCTGCCTATCTTTCTTTAAAGTAGGAGGGCATAAACCCCAGCGTCTGATAATTCTTGACCTTAATTTAGTCATTTGCGAACCATCTTAAAACTTATATTCAAGTTTATCCAGGTAATAAAGACAGGATCCAATTTAGTCCTGATGCACATGAACACTTACTAAAGATTGCTAAAGATAAAAGTGCGGCAAAGCAGCCATAGCCAGCTCGCAGATTCCTCCGTTGGTGGTCTTCTTCAGTGCTCCATGTCCTCTGGTTACTAGAATAAGAACGATTCCAATACGAGTCATAGTATCTTTCCCTTCCACCCTCGTCCATTGACCCCCTCCGACGAGGCAGATCATTTATGTATGTACCAAACGATTCCCCCACACCACCTGAACTCAAGGCAGATGTTATCCCTGCTCCACCACTGGATGCTCCCATGCTACTACCCCTTTGTCTTGCACGTTCCTCCAGCTTTCCTAAATATTAAGCAGAGACATATCACCAATGTCGTATGCGTGAGTGGTCAAAATTTTCAGCTTCGTGAGTTCGATCAAAATACCGACTACTATGGATACGCTTAACCAGAACTTATACGTCTTTCACATCTCTCTTTGTTGCGTCTTCTGGACTCAATTCTTGATAACCTGGTCCTATCAGTCGGCATGAAATGAACAGAATGAATCTTGAAGGATAAATTCCTTCTCGCCAAGACCACCTCGATTGGCTCTATTCTGGCCTTCCAATGATTTAAATAAAATTGCCAACGCTGTGTGCTTGAGAAAAGAAATATCCCCAACCTCTGCATTCGAATTCACCATCTGCAAGAAGACTAAACAAGATAATGCTTTGACGTGTCTACCTGGCTTTCGACGCAGGTTTAAGGTCACAATATTTTTATCTCGAATACCGGCCTGATTCATGGGTTACCAAACAGAGGACTATGATGTTGTTGTCGCAAGACGGACTGGTTATAGTCCAGACACCTTCACAGAACTTCGATTCTTTGCCCTGGATCAACAACACGGCCAAAATTCAGTACACACGTGATCATGCCTCTAAACTAAAATGAGACGGTCTAGCATGAACCCGACTTACTAAGAGGCTAATTGCGCATCTCTACTTTGATCCAACAGCCTAGGGTGCCGTTCATTGATAGCAAGCCAAAAAATTATACATAATGACAGTTAGCACGATGGCTACCGATTCTGATAAGTCCCGATCGAATCTGTTCACGTTTATTACTGTGSTGAACTAAATATCGGAAAACAGAGTAAAACTGTCTTGTTCTGTTCTCCTGCAAGGAATGTCAGCAAAMTTCAAAACCTACTCCATTTCACTTCAAAATCACAACACTCCATTACTAACATGAGATGCTGCCAGTACTCACAGTCAAAATCTCCCACTSCTATCCCATTTGCACCACTAAAATCCTCTCAACCTCGCCGTAAAAATTTGCAAAAGGAATAATCCGCAGAAAATTGTCTACTAAAGCATTCTTCAAAACCAGAAACTCAAGAACATACTCTCGATCCCTTCGTAATTCCRAAACTCAATTACTATCTGACACGATATTCAAGAAAACAGCCATAACTCACCTGATTAGAAACTAAAGACGTGCAATCCGTCAAAAAAGGATTAAARTGCTCTAAGCCTCGCCGTAAAAAATTTCAAAACGCAAAAATCCGTAGAAAAATCACTCTCAACTAACAAGCACGTCACCAAATCAACATTCTTCAAAACCTCACCCATTCCCATCGAAATCACAAACAAACTCCGTTACTAACCTACACAGGATCATCAAGAAAACACGAAAGAAAAAGTCATCACTCACCTCATTACAAACTCCAACGTCCGCKCAGCCGTCAAAGCTCACCAAACTTAAAAGTCGGCAGAAAAGACTTCACGAACGAACTCCAGGAAGGATCCGAAAGCGACTAACTAAAAAGAGGTCAAAGRAATTGCCGAAAACATCGGAATTTGAGTCTGAGAAATGATCAATCCTAGAAACCCCGGCACTAGTCCAAATTCTCGCCTCAAATACTGAAAACGGGCCGTCTCATCACACACTCAGGATCTAAATTATTAAGGTCGTCGCATCACACACTRGTGTCACACTGTCACTAAAAGGGCCATTCAAGAATCACATGGAAGACGCCGCGTGTTAGCGGCAGAAAAGTGCTTCCCCTTGTTAACTTCGGAACTTCGGGCGGGGTTAACTCCAGGTGCTGACACGTGTGGTGKGTGTTCGGCGTTCCCATTGGCTCCTGCATTGGCTTCGTCTGACCTGCGCAGCGAATAGGAGAGGGCCACGAAGCCACGATCTACCAATCAGCGGTGAATATATCTGATTCTCTATCGTAATGCAAAAGATCCGTCCAGGGTAGTAATAAAGTGCCATTAACGACGGAGGGTGCCAGTAACGAGGAAATTTCAGTTTGAAAATGAGCCTACTTAGGGTTTGCACTTCAGGTTGCGCGTTACGTTCTACGTTGATAAGAAAAGGAGTGAGCTACATTCTATGTTACAGGAATAAGGCGCAACGCGCGTCCGTAAGTGTTGCTCTTCGTAGTGCCATCAGCTGCGCTTCAGAGACAGGCTCCGGCGTGAGAACATCCCCAATCTTGTTTGTACTCTRTATTAATTCAAGTCGCCTTGAATTGAACTGAATCTTTGGCTTGAATTGAACTGATCGACCTCTAGCTGGCGAGCTGCAATTTGGATGTTGATCGCCAGGACTTMAGTATCGATCGATGGGTTACGGAAATTGCCATCGTTGGACGGACACGGCAATCCTCAGAACCCTTCCCGATTCCGTCACGCAACCATTGCAGTCGATTTTCAGATGAAGAGAATCGGCCCTAAGACAATTAATTGTCGATACAGCCAAATCGTTCCACAATGCGCGAGCCTCCGTTTGTTTAAACGTGCGGCAGGGAAGCAGATGCTCGCAAGCAGAAGGAGCAATGCTAAGAACGCACGCATGGAAATTTTCAAGCAGGGAATTCACTCATTTGAAAGAACAGTCCTCTGTACCAACACAGGGAACTTGCGCACGTTCACCCCGGTGAAACGGCCGTGAAGTGACGGGAGTTCACCACTAATTCACCCTAAAGTTTACCATCGTTTCAACCGTTCAAAGTTAAAGTGTGGTGAATTTCGTTTGGTTTTCTTCACCACACTTTCACTACCAAATACTTGTAATTTCACCACCGTTTTTGTACCACTTACTACCATGTAAAACTACTACCAAGAGAATTTGCACAACAAGTTTTGGATGAATTTTTGGTGCATGAATGACAATCAAGGCAACTTTGGATGAATTTCATCCACAATATGGGATGGATGAAGTGGATGCATTTGGATGAAATTTTGTAGTTGAAACTCCAAGGATGAAAACTTTGGATGAACTGTGATTGTTCTGAATGTACCAAAATTGTATTTTTTCAAAGTTCCAAATGTCTTGCACTTGTAGATTAAAAATATTATCATATGTACAAGCAACTACATTTGTACATTTCAAAATGTCTTCTTGCGCTAGATTGCAAGTACTTGTTAATGTACAAAAGAAGTACATGTTGATCTATATACAGTTTTGTACGTCTTGAATTGATCCAAATATGCATATAGATTAGATTTCACTATTTCAAAATGTATCATGCTAGTACATAGCTAGTATTTCTATATGAGCAAACTAATTACAATCTACAACACTATATAATGTTCCTCAACATAAGATTTCTAATGTAGATACTAACACACTCAACAATCTACACTTCCACCTGTTTGGAGCAAAATGAACTTCCACCTCTCCCATCTAAGCAACTGAACTTCTAAAGGCACCAATTTTCTGCAAACAAAACCACCAAAAGATTAATTCTCCATACTAATCAGTGCAATTCCAACCACACACTATTCAAAAAATACTACAATAGACAGGAAATAGACTTCATACTCGATCAAAACATGAAGCAGAGAAGCTTTGCAACCCAAGATCTAAATAAACATCTGTCCCATACTAACAAGTGATTTCTGTCTCCCACTCTTAACTCAATACTCAACATCTAGCACCCTACTTCTCGAAATTGTAGAGAGATTTATTTCAAAGTAAATGTGAAGCGTCTGCATACCTTGTTGCTGGCACGAGCAAAAGCTTTAAATCTCAGTTTGCGTCTGTTTCAGGAACCCCTTCAGCAATAATTGCAATCAGCCAAATTGTTGACTGCTTGAGAGCTTCCATAGATGATGCATAGGCACTGTACATATAATTAATTCAGTTGAATACAAATATTTACGAGCCTCAAACAAAGCTGAATGCAACCAGAAGAACAACGTTTGAACACACAATGGATCGTTGGCTCTTGATTAGAGGGAAAATTGGTACATGCAAACAAAGGACAAGTGTCACCAAGAGATAGGGAAAATGTGGGCTCCAAGCTATCACGTTCCCTATTTCCAACTAATAACTCTTGGAAAACAATATATTAGCACAAAACAGAGCATTTGTATCTCATACAGCTCAAGCACACTTGCTGAAAACATCTGTTGTTGGATGCGTCTTGCAAGCAGAAGGAATGCTATTGGCAATACAATTAAGAACATGTCAGAGTCTTCGCTTCCGTCTGCACTATTTTTGACTTGCCACAAAATGATACAAACAATTCGATTTCAGAGGGTATTCAAATAGAGAACGTTCGAGATGATTAAATTATCGAGGAGGAGAGCACTTGGATTCTACATCAAAGAGAACCCAAAGCTGAATTAGAGCAAAGTTGTTGTATATTATGCTGGTTGAACTCACCTGCCATGCACACGGACGGCAATCTCCTCTTGTCCAAAACAGAGCTTCTGGAAACCATTAGCCATACATCAGATACTAAATTATTTTGGTTGATCACAGCAGCCACAGATGGGGTCTCCCTTCCTATGCAACAAGAATTCCAAAGTTCTCAGAAGCATTCTCAAAGATTTGCGGGGAGCGGGGAGTATTGCGTGGGTCGAGCAGCGGGTCGCTTTCTCGTGCATGAGTGCGGGGAGTGTTTGCGCGGTGGATCGCTTTTGCGTGGGTTGAGGACGACGGGTCGATGAGGTATAAAACTTTTGCGCGTTGTTGGTTTGCTTTATGTTATTTGCAAGTGAATTGTTATGGCAAGGTTTTATGGCGCACGGGGTTTGGCTACCTTGCGGAGGGCAATGTGGAGGAGCCATTGCACCGCCGCGCCGGCAACCTTCGAGGGGCCCTTCCTCAACCTCAAGGTTACACTACAAGAAAAATGGGTCCAAATTGACAAGTTTTTGATAGAATAATTTCCAAAATGACAGTAGCTGTCAAGTTATTGATTCCTCTTCTTAATCCAGTTTGATTTTGTCAATTATTAGTCAACTCCCTGTCAATGTTTAGAAATCAACCTTCCTTCAATCATCCACTTCCTTCCCAAAAAATAAGTGTCCCCATGTGTATGAAATATGGACTAATGAGTAGTACACATTCAAGGTACACATGTACTAGCACAGAACATGTAATGAGGGGTTGGTTTCCTTGTAATCAGAATTTTAAACTTTGGTAATTAAATGTAAGTTATGATTCAGAATCTAGAGTGCTTMAAATTTAGGCATCAAACCAGTGATTGTTCTTCCTTTGCTAGAAAGGTAATCTAACATGGGATGAAGGTAACTGAATTCATTTACAGGTTTAAACATGAAAGCAAGAATTCTACTGTGATAGAATTAAAGTCCAATTTACACATAAAAAATCACATGTAAAAAATCAGTAAGTCATTAAATCAGGCATTAAATCAGTAAGTGCATCTACATAAAAAATGTTTCACGAATGCTATGACACACCTGAGAGTACATTCTTGTGATATCCCCTGAATAAATATCTCGAAATTGCCATATTTGGAAAATCACATTATTGTACATGTGCAATTACAATATTCACATTCACTTGGAATCCAAAATCATCATCCACTTTATCTAACACTCTCTAACACTCTCCAGAGTTGTAGATTACTCACATTTCTGTACGTTATTTCAACTGCGTTCCTCCACAAACACGCATAGGATAATACCGTATCCTCCATTGAAAACTGATACACTCATATTTATAAAACATAACAGAAAATTACATTGTTATATTGAATACAAATACCCCTACAAAGCTAAATATATACTCATATTCATAAAACATAACAAATAATTACACTGTTATATTGAACACAAATACCCCTACGAAGCTAAATATATAATGTGAGTGCACATTACTTATCAATTTCTATGCTATGTTACTTCCACTAACAATTCATTCTCTACCAATTTCTATGCTAGGTAACTTTCACTAACAATTCAGTGATGGGTTCAGAAGCCTTAACTTCCATGGGAACTTCATGACATCGTCTACTGATTCCCAGTAGACTGAAGGTTCACTGAAAGGGTTTGCTTCATGTTTTGTCCAATTTCCTTCAACCCAATGTTACTTGTTTCTGAGACTTCCATTTCATCTTCACAAATACAATAGACCTGAAGTGAAAGTCAGTTGGAAGCCTGAAAGCCAAAACATTGCAAAAATCCTAGAGAACCGCATGAAAACCACATATTCAAGCGTACCTACAACAATGCGTGAGCGTGAATCTTAAAACTGGAATCATATATTACCTTAGAGCCTCTTACATTGGAACTACATCTTGTTCAGATAATTTGGTACACAATACAAATATTTAGAACTGCAAATTTATGATGAAGGCTTTAGTTCACCTTTACATTTAATTTCCCACGTTTGATACATTCAGATCATTGGGGACACATTACCTATTTGTACAACCGCGAAATCATGATGAAGGCTTTTCTTTATCCTTACATTTTTAAGTTTGAACAATCACGTCAATTGCACTAGTGCCATATTCTACAAACATTTTTCAATACAATAAAACAAAATGAAGACCCACCTCTGTTCGTTTCAGGAATTCTCAAGAACAACCATTGTAATCCCTACACTGCACCATACATAGCTGAAAACATTAGTCCACCAAAATGAGCAAGAGTTCTTTTGATCAAAGAAATCACATATCAACCTTTGCTTGAATGGATTTGTTTCCAACCGGGACTTTCGATAGAGGCGTACACTGTGCATGTGAATTGTGGATTATCATGATCAGGATTATCGTTGCAACTTGATTAACATATTGAATAAATTCATTGCTTAATTAGTGTGAATCACACCACAATGGCCATCGGAAACACTGGTTATTATTCAGAAATGAAGATTTCTAGTACATGAAATACATCATGATCATACCTCAATTACGGTACATCCATGATTGCAAGACAGCCCTCGTTGCGTTCGATAAATTGCAATTTTATGTCCACCACAGTCCACCTCTTGTCCCTCCACAAAAAACAACGTGCAAACGGTCAATTTTTTTATTTTAACAATTCAGTGCATCTCTCCTACTTCATTTTTCTACCTAGTTCCCACATGAAAGTCCCACACTGTGCTGGACGCTACTCTCCTCAAAACAAGCGTAAATGGATTTTACCAACAGCTGAAGACATTGAACCTTCATTTTGCACTACTTCGATTTCCTTTTAATAATCACACAGGTTTTAGGGACTACACACTCTTCAAAACTGCAGATATTCAGATTTGCAATGGACGCAGTTAATTTGAGCCTTGTCAATTCTGTCATGATTCAAAACCTAACTCTCACTTTCAACTTGACGTCCCACATAATCACAGATTCAAATCTCACAAAATTTGATTTGCAACAGATTCAGGCAATTTAATAAAATCATGAAAAATGAACACACTCTCCCATTTCACTTTGAGTTGCCTCCCTAAATGCACCCACACATAAAAACCAAACGCGTCCTTCATCTCCGCTCCATTCTTCCATTCGAAGCCAGAAGCCAGACTTCATCGCTTTCGTGAATCTCCTGCTCCACTTCTCTTTCTGCGCCCATCGTTCCTCTCCGTTTTCTGATTTTTTTCTGTCTGCACCAACGACCCATGCCAATTTCCAATCCTCATGCTGCTGGAGGTGACCAGTCCTTCGAGAAGACAGTCAAGAAATCTTCTATGGAGGCTCTGGTAAGGCTTCTTTTCTGCTTCCAAATTCGCATTTTGTATTTCAGTATGCAGGACTTAATGACTCATTCTCACTATCATGCGTCGTTTGCCAATTTCTGTAAACACTTTCTTTCTGGTGTTGCGGACGGCAACTCTAAGATAGAACAGCAGACTAGACTGAGGGGATACCTCAAAGGGAGACCAAAATAGACCAGAAGTGAGGGGATTCCTCACACAAGACTCAGAATAACACTCGAAGTGAGAAAACTGGAACTAGTATTGATAACTGGAAGAGTAGGTACAACTGGTGTTGAAGAGAGTGAGGAGCAACGGCCCTCGACTCTCTATTTATACTAGGCTAGAGGAAACTTCTGGAGTAAGGTCCTAGAGACCTTGGGAAACACCCATGGGAACTTCCGGAAGCTTATGGAAGCTTCCGGAAACACCTAGATCCGTATGGAACTTTCCGGAAGCTTGTGGAAGCTTCTGGAAGCTACTAAAACTACACGGAAGCTTGTGGAAGCTTCCGGAAACTAGTGAGAGCTTCCGGAAACTAGTGGGAGCTTCCGGAAACTAGTGGGAGCTTCCGGAAACTAGCAGAAGGTTCTAAACACTAGCAGAAGGTTCTAAAACCTTCTAGAAGTTACTCAAAACTATTAACAACTAAACTATGCGCTCTCCGGGAAAGCTCTAGAGAAGCTTCCCTGTTGTAAGGCCGGCATAGGTTTTACGGGGAATCCGTGGGTGTGGATGAAGCTTGGTATGGCACGTCCGTGACACCTGGTTCATTCATTCACACTGAAAGAGGTTCAAACGAGTAGTTTACCTTGGTTACGAAGGCAACAATCCCCGCTGGAGTGTCCATCTCAGCATGACGTTCAAGGATCGAGTACCGCAAATTGCTTTTGGAGACGGTTTCCGGCTATTTGCACGCGTCCACGACATAGAAGAAGGAGATTGACTCAAGTCTACCTTGGTTGCAAAGGCTGCTTTAATGTCTGCCATACTGCTTTCACCAACGACCCGGACTCTCGATCGATGATTGAAGGGGTTGGCAGCAATGAGACTTAGCTGTCTTCCTTGTTTTCCTTCTGCTGGAAAAGAGCGGTCATTGAAGATGACGAAATTTTTTGAAAACTACTTTCACAACAACGGCTGTAAGTCTCAGTCTCTTGTACATAGAATAATTAGTTGGATTTTTTGGGTTTGTTGCTTGCTTTGATTACAAGCGTGATTTGTATTGGTTCTAAAGTTTCTTGTTTTGTGTTTATCGGCAGAAGTACCACTCAGACGTGAGGAAACTCTTCGGTTCCATCTTAGCGCTAGGGACGATTGCGGTGGAGATCAATCAGTCCCTCAACCAGAGCCAGATGGAGGCCTCAATTTTGAAAGTGGAGGCCTTGAATATTAAAGCCGACATAACCTTAATGTTGGTGAAGGACATTAAGGTTGAACAAGCGGCAATGAAGGTCGAAAAGTCAGCAAGCATGAAAGCCATGGCCAAAAAACTAAACACTCTTCTTGAGAAGCCGAGGTATTCCCAGCCATACATTTCTTCGTTTCGTGCAAGCGTCCGTCCGCTCGCACGTCCGCCTATCCACCCAAAGAATTTTTTTTCCATTGGGCGGACACTGGACGGCCTTGAGGTTGTGATGGGGCGGATTGTTTGGGATCCGCCTCACACACCAAGTCGTCCGCCCGTCCGCCAAAAAAAAATTATTTTTTTATTTTTTATTTTTTTTCCGTTGGCCATCCACCCATCCACCTGTCCGTCAAATTTTTTTTTCCAATGGCCGTCGGCTTGTCCGTCCGCCAAAAGATTTTTTTATTCGTTGGCCGTCTGCTTGTCTGTCCGCCCGCCCTCCCATCCACCAGGACTGTAGGGACGAGAACGTTTGCTTCCTTTGGGTGTCCGGACGTCCAGACTTCCAAAATTTGGACGCTTTTTCCCGCGCGGGACATTGGACGAGGACAACCCTGGTCTTCCATCAACGACGCTAGTAACAAAGGATTAGGATCGAGATGAGCCACGTCTAGAGGCTGAGGAAACATACCGTACTTGGCATGCACTAGCATGAGCACAGAGTACGACACTGTCAACTTGCAAATTGCAGTTGTCAATAGGATAGACACAAATGGGTAAGACAACAGAATAATTTCCAAATGGTCAAAAATTGGAGCCACACAATCAACGTCGGAAGTAGAGCTATTCCTTGCACAAGTAGGTCTAAATAGTTGTTCTTTAGACCCGTAGGAACAATATTCCTTAATACCAAGTTTGAACATACCTTAACCCCTAAAGGACCATTAGGCCACCATGTGGATTTTCCAACTACATTTGTAAAATATATTTAATTTGTTAACCTCACTAAGTGACTAACAACTTTTGAACAACAATGAGAACCTAAATGATTTTTTGCTAAATCCATTGGTGCAATCCAATTGAGAAATGATCAAATGTACAATTTTTGGTGATTTTTTGAGAATCAAGAAGACGCTATACAATCAAAATGGTCATCTAGGCCGTGACTTCACACCCTCATATCTTTTTTTCTACACCTCAAAATGATTTGAAAAAAATAACACATCAATATCATGACGATTTGTACTCAACAAAGATAAATCAAAGCTTTTATAGCACTTTTGAGAAATCCAATTTCAACATTTCCATTTAAGCGTATGTACAAAGTATTGCCTAATCGAACATCTTTCATCAATCTTATTAATGGTGGCATTTTCTCAAAAATTGTGCAATTTTGTTGATCTTTTTTTCATAGGAAAGCTACATAAGTCTTCTTCCATTTTAACAGTGGAGATCATCAAAATTATCCCACACAATTGAGGAATTATGCTTGTTACAAAAGCCAGTCATAAAAACAAGAGATATGCTAGCTCAAACACCTCCATTATATGAGATGTGAGGGCAACGGGGGGCCGTTTCAGCCCCGTTCTGTTGTTGTTCTAGATGTAGTATGGAAAGGTTGATTGCTAGTAGGATTCCAATTACTAGTTTCTTTTTGTGTCTAAAATAAAAAAAGTCAATAACTAAATAAATAATGACGTGGCTAGCTCTCGGCCACATCACAACGTTGATGCGATGCAATTTTTTGTGTTCTCTTGAATCTCGTGTAAGGCCTATTTTTAAAGGGTTAATCATAGAATGACAATTATGATACGGATATTTGGTTTAGACCATGATGTTTCAAACCATAATATACATCTAAAGGAGTATGCTCTAAAAGCAACCATATAAAGGTTGGTCTGCTTTTTTCATAGGTTTCCGTGGACAAAAATGTTTTTAGCTCATTTTTCAAAGAAAGAAAAAAAGTATGTGGAACTTAGCACAAGTGGTTTCATAGTTTCTCCAAGCATTTTTGAATAACATATGAATTTTCAAAGATTTGGGGCATAGGCACCTATTTGTAACCTTAGGTCTTCCAAAATCTGTCCAATTGCAAGTTGTAAAGAGATGGGAGGAAATGAAAGACAATGATTGGCTCTTGCAATAAAAATAATTTTTTCTTGATTCACTCAATGGTGAATATGGTCCATTTAAGGATCACCTYATATCCATTCTACAGCTATTTATGGGGGTAATTTCAAGGAGATGGTCGCTTTAAGAGCATACTCCCTTATGATAAGTCTTGTATGGGTTGATTTGTAGTAAAGCAAATGACAACTATTCTCTAAAATAATGAATGTAGTTTTTTTTACAGTTGTTTAACCAATAGGGTTACCAATAGCACTTCCATAGCAATTTAGTTGATTGGCAATGTTACATGATTAATGCTTAAACGCCGAGCTGGTCACCGTGGAAATCATGAATTCTAATACTGTGAGAATCATTGGTTTAAATTTTTTTCAAAAGTGAGCATTGGAAGTCAAAGCATCGTAGAAGATCTTCTCATTTCACACAAAATTCTGAGGATGAATAGTTGCAYTTATGTCCTACACAAAAAGATGCTCTCTTATTCATCAACTAGAAAATGGCTTCTGCGTCATATAAGGGTTAAAAAAGATAAGCAATAGAGGTTGATATTTTTTGAATTCTCTAGATGAACATTAGGTTTGTCAAAAATACAATTCTAAAAGATAGGAGTTGAATCATTAGAAACAAAATTTTCAAATATAGAAATTTACGAAGGTAAGAAAACGATYTCTACGAATGTTTGAGAGGTGTATTAAATTTTTTGAAATACAAAAATTATTTGCCTCCGTTGTGGTGAGCTTCTTGCCATCTTCAAGCTGCACTAATCTTTTATCAATTGTCAACAAGATTTGGCAAAACCCAATAAAAAGCGACAAAGACTTGTAATGGATATGTGGTTGAGATTCTTATTTTGATGCTTCACTTACCTTTATATTGTTTACCAAAGAAACCTTAGAGCATTTCCACCCTAAGATGGTCTAGATTCGACACATTTCAAATGTGAATGAAAAGCGCTACTGGCTATTCACAATATTCTCTTCACACTGCATCCTCTTGTAAGACGGTCGAGGTTCGACACATTTCAAATGTGGATGAAAAGCACTACGGGCTATT